>JBBPDI010000003.1:17386614-17423415 GCA_037974545.1 Cucumis variabilis
GGTCGACAGATACAAATAGAGGAAAGCTTTGTCTGTTGGCTTCACACCGTCTTTTGGGCTAAGCTAGCAGGTAGTTCAGGAGGGGGTATGACAGGTGTCATGTCCGACCCCAAATGTCACTTTATGCGACCAAATAGAAGCGTGCCGCTTAGACACTCAACATGTAGCTTCCATGTGGTAGACACTGAACGTCTAACAAGTGAGAATAAATACAATCAATAATTTTAAACTCGAAAAATGGACATGAATGGAATGAGACAACTTCATTGATTCTTCAAAATAAGTGTCTACATTTGATACTTAATACAAAGTTTCTCTTAAGAGAACAAAACCAACATAAAAACACTTAGACCATTCTCGCCTAGTTACTACATGCTATGGGAGTTGATACTGGCCACCACTAAAATGATGCGATCATAAGACACAATAGTCGATCAAGGTCGAAAGTTCAACGTTGGATATCATTTGCTACCTGAGGGTAAAAAAACATTTGAAAGGTTAGACAAGACGTCTAGTGAGTGAGGTCTTTTATCATCGCCTTTAATATATCAAATTCGACACTAACGCATTATAAATCATTTTGCCCAAAATGTGCGATACAAATAGTATGAGTTTCAATATTAAAATATTAAGTCTAAACTCAATCATTTCAATGCTTTAGGAAACTCAACACAATTTAAATCTCATTATATCGTCATAACCTAGAATCATTCCACATAGTTAATTACATCTTTGTACCCTCTTTCCTTAGCTCAAGCGTTTACCATACACTTTTGCCAAGTAGCAGCTATATATGTGGAGTAATCTCAACCCATTTAGCAAGTTCCATCATTTCCACTACACATAACGAGTCTTCTACTACTAGATCATACAACAAGTTCCATCATTTCTACTACGCATAACACGTACAAGCCAAGCTAAGCCAATGCCATCTCTTATTCTTAAGCCATTTGAGCCATTTTAGTATTTTGGTGAGTATTTGATTGGGTTTTATGTACACCTATCAAAATGTTAATTTTGGTCCTAAATAATTTAATTTTCTTATTAAAGTGGATTGTTTTCCTTGAAAGTTGTTGACGAATCCTTGAAACAATTGGTGGAATTTTCTCATCAAGTATTTTTGTTAATCTTAAGGTAAGGGATTTCTACTATTGGACCCTAGAGTGAAGATGATTGTATTTTAAGAGTTGATATGATTGTTTATGCATAGCATTAAAATGTGTAGAATTTAGGGGTGTCGAGTGAACTATATAGTGAAATATTTGTGTGTGAATTTCCGTATTGGATCAGTTTATGCATAAGTTTGGATGTATTGATGACTTTCTACTTATATTGAATAGTTATGTAATGAACTAGAATGTTGTTGATTGTTTTAATCATAAGATGTTGTGACTGGTTAGACTTGATTGAACTTATCTGTAGAAAAGATTGTTAGCTTTATCTATGAGGTAGTGTACGTTGTCGGCACGGTATCTTTAGGATCACCACATATTGTGCATCCTTCGAGATCACTAGACTAATGTGTACATCCTTCGACATCACTAGATTGATGTGTAAACCTGATATTTTCTTAGTCTATTCTAATTTAATTTATTCTTTTTATGTGAAAGGAACAAAAGGAAAAAGGGAAATTAAGAATATATGTATATGTAAATATATAATACATTATTGGTAATTTTTAGTTAAAGTAAAGACAAAAGAAAAGAAAGGATAAAGGAGAAAAGAGGTGGGTTTTGTCATCTTTCATACCCATCCACCCTAATTTCGTTTTATTCTTCCTTCACCATTTTTCTTTACCATTTCTACACCAAACTTTCAGAGACTTCAAAGGGAAAGAAGGCTGAGAGAGAAAGAAGGAGAAGCTAAAGAATTTTTTGGTTGAAGAACACAAGAAGTTTGCAAAAATCAATTCCTCTACAGTTCACTAAGCACATCTCTGTTTCTTTTATTCATTTCGAGCTACACAAATAAAATTAAGAGGTGAGGTTTACATTTACTGAAAGCTAATTCATTTTCAAACAAACTTTATGAAGGAAGCTTGAGCAAATTCTGATGTTTCTATTAACTACGTGACTGAGATATTGAGCCTGAGACTATATGGTATCGTGTGCACACTGGTTAGATTCCGTTGTTGACGTTGAGTGTACTCCATAACAACGATGCTGTTGTGAGTGCTGGATGGGCCCCACTACGACAAAGACAATGGGAGTGTTGGGTGGGCCCCACTACATCATAGAGCTTGTAAACGTTGTTGTATTGGGTGTGCCTACACAACGTAGATTTTTTATGTTAGATAAAATATTTTTATATACTTTATATGCCTTGCTAGATTTCAATGATGTATTTACTGAGTATTTGAGGAAGCTATTTTTTACTATTACATGTTTATGTTCATGACTTGTATATACAGATTTATATGTGTAAGCTTTCACGTACTCTTACCTATAAATTTATAGTTTTAAACTGAGTCACTCACTAAGCTTCATACCTTACCCCTTCCAAAATATTTTACCCACTTTCCAGGTAGAGATCGAGTTTTCGATGCCTGATAGACTGCGTTAGTCTGCTGAAGCTCCAGTATCGATTGCCAGTACGGGGTTAGAGTTGTACATAGAGTCTGTTGTGTCATGATGTATATATCTTAGTATGATATAAATACTCTACAGTTTATGTAAGCTTTAGGAGTTGTGGTTGTATAAACCTTTGTTAGTTATGTTTTGGTTGAGGTGTCACCAGGTTTACTCGTGTAATCAGTTATTTTGGACTACACTTCATGTATGTATATGATTAAAATAGGATCCGTTGTGTTATGTTGCATATATAATAGTTTATATACTAGATTGGCAAGTTTATCTCGTTAAAGTTTTTAGTAGGATCGACAGTTACAGGTAGAGAAAAGCTTTGTCTGTCGGCTTCATACCGTCTTTTGGTCTAAGCTAGCAGGTAGTTCGGGAGGGGGTGTGACATGATGTGTGCATCTTTTTGAATCACTAGACTGATTGACATGTATCCTACAGATCACAAGACTACTATGATGCATGGTACCTCATAATAGGAAGTTAACAGTTTTACCCCTAACATGATCAGTAGTGGACCTCTTATTGGGTATATTTTTATGCTCAACCTTTTTATGTTTAACCTTTTCAGGCAAAGGTAATGCGAGAGGTAGATCAGCAAGTGACAAGAAGGACTCGTGAACACCATATGAGAATCTTTCCAAAATGCATCCACTTAACATTTTACTGGTTCTTTTAAGTTTCAATGATTGAAATGTGTTTTATGTTTAAAACAAACATTTGTTTCTTGGTGACTTAAAACACAATGCTTTTGAACTTTTATTTTTGTTTTAAAACAAAGGCTGAATTGAAGTTTCTTTAATCTCTATTTTCTTGAACAAATTTTATGATCTTTTCTATTTAAATGAAGTGTCTGTGGGTTAAAGTGATGACCTCAGCTTAGTTCAAGAAGTTGGGTTGTTACATCCTAAACTTTGATATGGTGGCAGGGTTCAATCAATGATTGACCTGCTGACATCACGGTCACATCATTGTTCCTTGGTGAAGTAGCTTAGACTGCTTTACCATTCGCCGCGTAACTCCTTTTGCGTAAAGACTTCCATAACACACTCCTTTTGATAAACACATTTTACCAACAGAAGTCTATTCACACATTATCCTACCGCAAGGCTTTCATCACGTCGGTGGTATGCGATTAAATCCTTACAAATAGTTAGTTGAAGGTTCGATGCTGAGATTTGATAAACTAATTACATGCAATTTTGAATGTAATTAGATTATTTAAAGGCCATTTTTCAAATAGTTGAAAACTTACAAAATTAAAACTTTAAATCCCACCTTCAAATTCCATTTCTTTCTCACTAAATTTTGTCACTCATTGGACCCACAATCTGGTAGACATTGGCGGTGGTCCTGAGCGTGTGTTCGTGGGAAGATTAAGAGGAGTTCACAAAGCTTCAAAGGTATGTTTTTCCTTAACCCTAGTTTCAGTTAATTAGGATAGTGATATGCATGCTAATTTATAAATTGTTTAGATGCAATTAGGGTAATCTAAATCCTAATTTTGCTGCGCATGTCTACCGCTTTCCATCAGTTTATGTACAAACTCATAGATATATTGTATTGCGATTTTTTAAGAGTTTTAATAATGTGTAACCCTTTTTGCATAAAATATTAAGAATATAGCAATTTTTTAAATAATTTGCAAATGTAACAGATTTTTTATTTCTTTTTTGTATATTTTTAAAATATCCTTATTTTAAGAGTAATTGCAATAAGTAGCATTTTTAGAAGAATTAATTAATGATATAGGAAATTTCTAAACAAATAGCAAATATAACAAAATTTCTCCAATATCCTAATTATTTTTTGTTTATTTCGAAAAATAGCCTTGATTTCAAACAAAAAAAATCTAGCATGATTTTTTTCCCATTCTCTTAACTAAGCACTCATCATGTTTGTTGGGATTCTCCCATCCTTTACTTGTTCAATCCATCCTCTCTGACGTTTGTCTCTACCTTTGCTTGTATGGAAATTTGTAAGAAATGATGAAATTGGGAGTTTGAGTTTCTTAACAAATGAATTTTTTAGGTTCCATCCTAGAGAATATTGGAAGCTTATCAGAGCTAATTAAGTTTTTATCTAAAGCGACAACAATCAAGTCGATGCAATCAACTTATGAGTTTATACTTATGTAATCAATTAACATGTGGAATTCCAAGTGAAATATTTCAATATAAGAAGTTTGTGAATTTAGACTTAAGCCACAACCTTCTAATTAGAAAAAAATCATTGGTTTTCATTCAAATTTTTGTTCTACCTTATTTATTTATTTATTGTTAAAACGAATTCATCAGCATCAAATGTGAGACTCGTGTCTAGAATAAAAAGGATCCATTGGAAATAAGAGATTTTGAATGAGAAGTTTGCTTAGAAGGATTTTGAAGAAAGTGCTTTTAGGACTTAAGAGTTTTGATGGTTGGCGTTGAATCAAGGCAACTCAAAGTGAAGAAGATTGCTAGCTGAAGCCAAGCGTTGAGAATTAGTAAAATTCTAGGAAATGTTCTAATCATGCTTTAGTTAATAGGCCACGTGTGAAGTTTTAAGCTAAGCGTGGGCTGGAAAGTTAATAGACTTACATGTGTAATACCCCAAATAGGAGTTCGAGAGCTTAAGAGAAATTAAAAGTGATAATTTGATTGTGGAGTAGTGTAAATAGGGGCAAGAGGTCAGCATAAAGAAATATTATACCAAAATTCTTAAAGTTACTTTGCTAAAAAGAAGAATCACTATGCGAGAAATTTTTTTTTTGCGAACTAGGCGTTCTAAAGAAAGGAATTAGTGTTGTGAGTGATTTTTCCAAAGTGTTTAAAGATTTTGAAGCTTTCTTTTAAATTTCTTGTTTATTTGTAATCTTGAGAATAGAAAGGACTCCATCTCTACCAAGCAGATGTTTGAATGGACCAGCCGTACGTCTGAATAGGCCAAACTTTAGAGAGTGGTGGAAAGGAGTAGCCTTTCCACCGTCCATTTTCCATTTTTCCTAACTTGTAATGTCATTTCTACACTTTTCATTTTTGTATTTCTTTGTAATGTATTTGTTGATATTGTAAAGTGGCCGAAGGCCTATATTCTTTAGTACATTGCATATTTATACCTTTTTAATCCATCACATCTTTATTTTTTACATATCAATGTGTTATTTGTAGTTTTGGAGACAAACTCTACCTTGGCGAGGTAACTTCCATCATTTGTGTTCCGAAAGGAGAAAAAGTGTGGGTATTTGGTGTTGAAAGCTTGTCACTCTTAAAAGAGAATCTCTATAAGTTTTGTAAGTAAAATCTTCTAGATATAACTTGTTTAACCAAGCATAGTAATTTATATCCTGAGAGGTGAGCTAGTGTGGTGTTTAAAGATACCGAGAGGTGCTCGCCTTAATCATAAGCTAGTTAATTGAGTTATGTTGCACCAAGACTTTCACATAGCTTACTTGCTTACTAATGTATAGATTTACTTCACCCTTTCTTTAATACAAGTTAGTTCATATTTCCATCTCACATCTACGACTAATTCCCCTTTATAGATTCTCTAGCGTATAGAAGTAGGTATAGTTTAAACTTACACTTTACCACACTGTATAGATAATTCTTTTATACAACCCAAATGAAAAGTAAACCCTAGAATTAAATCTTTGATATCAATTCCCTGAGTTCAATCCTGGATTACTCAGGAAACCTATTATTTTGCTTATACTTGGACAAACAGTAGGAAAACATGTACTTAACGAGAACTTAGTACTTACATGATAAAGAGATACATAGTGAGCATCTAGCATGCAATGACCATGATCAATGACTTACCATGTAGAATTAGATATACACATACAAAACATTACATATTATCCCATTAAGTCCACACTCGAAACAAGAAAGTTTTTGGCTAAGTCAAGTTTTAGGAGTTCTTATTTTAATTTAATAAACGAATACAATTTTTTTTTTTTGAAAATTTTTCAATTTTTTTCATAGTTTTAACTTTTGTTAAAATGCGTTATTTTTAAACGCCTTAACAAGATTTTAAAAAAGTTTCAAAAGCTTTAGCTCAAACCTTGCACACCAAATTAAGAGTGTATCAATGTTCTCATTAGTAAAAATTAATGATAAGATTATTCGCAGAAAAATCTTACAAAAAGAAGTTTGAGGTAAAGCTTGCTTACCTAATAAACTTTAGAAAGGTTTTCTAAGTAAGTTTCCTTAACAAGTTAAACACCTAGATAAAAAATGAAACTTTATTTCAAATGGTTTATTTCACTAAAGTTATTCAAACATAAAGAAAAATTAAAGTGCTAAAACACGAAGAGTCAAGCTTGCAATAAGAAAAACTAAACACATAAGAATTGTATCAAAATCTGGACATGTATTGAAAATGACCTAAATACAAAGAATACAATTTACATAAGTAATAATTAAAAATTATAAAAGATATATATACAGAACATCCCCATTTTAAGGTTGCGGAGGTGGTGTGGAGGTTGTTGATTCCTCCTCGCTCCGACCGTAGAGTCAAATTACGTCAGAGGTCTCACAATGTTATGAGGAACCTGAGGCACTGGGATGGTGCTACACACTAATAAATGTTGATATCTCAATAAAGCTATGAATTGTGTGTTGCACCTAGCAGCCAGTTCCTCAACTAAACCAGTCAACATTTCATTTTGTTTCCTTATCGCTTCATTCTATTCCTTGACAGCAAGAAGTTACATTTAGAGATCTCGATTCTATGTTTTGTGCTCTATTATTTCCCCTTTGAGTTGATTTACTTGTGATTTAGTGTTTGCATTTGTGTTGTCCACTTTGAATTCCAGATAACTAAGTTATCATTCACTCCGCTGATGCATTTCTTGCAAGTAGCTCTGACACTGGATTACATCTTCAAACCCCTTGTCATTGGCTTCGCAGATGCATTTCTTGCAAGTAGCTCTGACATAGTGATCTAAAAATTTGAAGACATAATCCTTATCAAATGCTTCTTCATCTTCTTCCATCATCAATTTTTTTCCTTTGTCATTTTGCGTTGAAGTTGTTACCACTGAATTTGGCAGTGAAGGGAGGTGTGTCTCACCATCTATGTCACCATTTGTTTCTTCTTCCTTTTGAAGTGGGTCATTAACATCCTCTTCTAGGACTTCTTTTCTTCTTGGAGATAACTTTGAGCTAAATGCTCCATCTTCTTGCTCTTTGAATGCATCATTAATGAATACAACTGGGTTTGAAAAGGAGTCTTGGAATATATCCGATTCGATCCTCGATCTTTTAGGGCTTAAGGATTTATTTTGTTTAGTTGGTGATTCTTGGGATAGGGCTGGCGATTTGTATTCTGAGAGTTTGGATTTTTGGAGTTTCAGGTAGTCAAACTTGTGGTTTGGGAGGATTTGGATTTTGTGGGTAAAAGGGGATTGGTAGGCTTCTTCTTTGTAGGATTGTTTGTTGATGCACGCGACAAGGTTTCTTTAGAGCCCTTGGCCTTAGAGGATTTAACTCTTTTCAAACTTGAGGCCTCCTCCTCGTCTTGTCGTTTGCATTTTAGTGGGGCATTATCTTCTTCACTTTCAACCTTGCTTTGTTCTTATGAATGGAAATGATGAGGTGAAGGGTTGAGGAGGACCAAACCTCATCATTTACCTCTACTTGAGGAAGTTTCTCCAATGTCAGGCATGCGCTTAAGCACAATTTCTCTATCAAATACTAGAAGGGGATCTTACGCCATGAGGATACTTGACCCAAGCGATGATGTGCTCACAAGTTATCGCATCGACATTCACCAGCATCTCTTCTATTATGCAATTGACGAGCATTATTCTTTCCATTGAAATGGTGTTGTTGGTTTGGACTTAATAATTTTGTACGTATACAACCCAATTGTAATACATAACTGAGTTAGGTCATTGCGCTTAATGCGCTCTCTATATAGCATGCGTCAATTCTAGGCGATGAGTCATGGGACAAGAGCATAGCATGTAAGATTCTCACTATGTACCTCTTCATCGTGTGATGCATAAGTCCTTGTTGAGTACAAGTTTTCCTACTGCTTGCCCAAGTACAATCGAAGTAGTAGGTTTACCTGGGTGATCTAGGGTCGATCACAGAAAATTGTTTATAGACGTTAGTTCTAGGGTTCTCTTATCATTTAGGCGTTATGTCAATCAAGTAGAAAGAATATAAAGATAACTTAAAACTACTTATCTATAGCTAGAGACTCATGCATAGAGAATAAATTATGGCAAGGTGGAAGATTGAACAAACTAAGTTGTATGTGAGAAGAAGGTGAAAGAAGATCTACGAATTATTAGGTGATTAAGTAGTCGAGAGTCTTGATGCGATATAACTGCATAATCAGCACACGTAAGGCGACCTTCTCTCGAAGTATTTAGACAACACACTTGCTTACCTTTAATACATATAGATGACTTGACTTATAATACATATAGGACTGATCGTTTAAGGATGACAATTACTCGGTGCCTAATGTCTGCACTTGTTCACCTTTCAGGATACAAATGTTGGAAGTTACCTTGATAAAGTGAAGCTTGTTGCTAAACTCCTCCTTATGCACATTAGCTCTATCCTTGCTACTTATCCTCTCGAATAGTTGGCGACTGACAATGGCCACGTGATGACTATAACTCAACTAATATGACAAGGTTTATAAGCTAGACTTCTTATCAAGAACCTATCACAAGTCTAACTACTGATAACATATTGACAGGTGAGAAGTCAAGAAACAATGGATTGACAAGGTGTAAATATGAAATATATGTATAAAGAATATAGGCCTTTAGCCACTGTACTATATGAACATCACATATATTACAATGAAGTGTAAAAATAGAGGGGAAGGAGAATGGAAGATACTACAAGTTAGAGGGAAAACGGGAGAATGATTCTTCTCTTGCTTGAACTTTCTGCTTCAAATGGCCCATTCTCATGGTCCATTCAGACCTCCTTCTTTTGGTAAGGACGAAGTGCTTGTATAGTCTGCTTTTTGACAGGAAACTTCTATTACATGAACTTGTCAGCGCTGTTAATCGAAAGGTGTCTGTTGCATTTCACGTCAACTCCAATTACCACTCTTTGTCTTCTAGCGACTCATTCCTTGTCTTATAACGTTGTTCCTTTCCTTGGAACATTAATCGCCAAATGAGTTCCGTATCATGTAGTTTTTGCACAAGATGTTTCCTTCAGTTCACTAGTTTTTGTCTTTGTTCATTATCCTGCATTTAGACATTAAAATCGCGTAAAACATGCATAATATTTATGTAAAGTGTATTCTCAAATACATATCCGTTTACAACACAAGTTACGTGTTCTAATTAGTGAACTACAAGAAACATGTCGTGCAAAAACTACTTATGCATTTAGACATTAAAATCGCGTAAAACAGTTATAATATTCATGTAAAGTGTATTCCCAAATACTTGCGTTTACAACACAAGTTACATGTTTTGATAGTCTTATACATTTTGACCTCATTATTCTAATACAAGGAGCTATAATAACGAGTAGTTATACACGTTATCAGTTGTCATGACGAGTAGACATAATTTTCTTCTTCACAAAGACCAACCAAATGTTGGCGTCTGTGTTGAGGTAGTGCGGGAAGATCTGGTACTTTCCTATAGGTGTTATGTCCCATTTTTTCCTGGGCCAGGCTACTCTCTTCAACACATCTTCTAAGTTTTGCTCTGATGGGTGTTTGAAGATTGCATGTCCAATTACGTTGCTTTCTAACCTAAAGATCTTGTTAATCGCGTTTGGCCCAGAATCTACTTTCTACCCTTTGATCATCGTGTAGTGTTGTTCTTCATTGATGTATTCTTTATAAAACAATTTCACTACACCTGACCTTATTGCATTCACCCCTTGAAAGAATCTATTTCATCTGAACACTTTAATGGGTGATGCAGACAGAGCCTCTTCTCTATTATGAAATGCTTATTAACTTCTAATGCGACGACCGGTTCTTTTGAATCACTTTCTTCATCCACTTCCTCATAATCTTTTTTAGGCTTTCTTTTCACTTTTTTCTTTTGCCTCTTCTCAAATTGTTCTCTCAAGACCTTCTTCTTCATTGTAACTTTCCTCATTTTCACAGGTCTTGGTGCCTCGTCCTTCAAAGGATTTAATTCACTCAATTCTTTCTCAAACTCCTCACAGATATCCTCTATGGTTTTATCTTTTCCTTTGCCCTTATCCGCAAAGAGGGCTACTTCCTCAGCTTTGCTAAGGAGCTCTTCCCACTCCCTTATCTTTGTTTCCTTTTTTTTTTTGCACCAAGGCCTTAATGTTGTGCACTTTTACCTTAATTTTTAGTAGCCCAGACTTTACCTTTTCTGTCTTTTCTTAGGCTTTCTTTGCGGTCCTACCAAACTCTATCTCTTGGATTGGTGAGGAGGTGCCTTCTTCTCATGCCTCATCGTGAACTTCCTGATTTCTTTATCTTGCCTCTTCTTCTCTTTTTCTTTCTTCTTATTCTCATCTTCCTCCTTTTTTTTAATTTATCTCTTTTTTCCTTCTCTTCTCTTTCTTTACTTCTTCTTTATCTTCTTTTTCCTTTTCTATCCTTATTCACACTTCTTATTCCTTTTGTTTTTCTTCTCTCTTTGAAGTCTCTCTAGAGACTATTGTGAGCAGGTCCCCTAACTTATCCTCAAGAAGTTGAATCTCTACTCCATTGATGACCACTATCTTGAATGGTCTTTCTTCCTTCCTTTTCTCTGACATAAGACCGTCGAATGGAGTTTTCTCAGCCCCTTTATCGGGCTGGCTTGATTAAGCAACGGTTGTCGATACTTTTTTAATGCCTCCGTTAATTCTTCCTTTCCAGACATGATTGATATAGGATATAAGGAAATTAAATGAAATGAAAGGGTTGAAGAGAGGAAAACTTAACGGATTTCACAGAAGTGAATACAATAAGGGTTAACTTGGCCATCAGAGACTTTTAGGGTTGACTTTCCAAAAACTTGACTTGGCCAGAAACTTGCTTGTTTTTGGTGTGGACTTAGTGGTATAATAAGCAGTGCTCTGTATGTGTATATCTAATTCTACACGGTAAGTCATTGGTCATGATCATTGGATGTTAGATGCTTATTATGTATCTCTTTATCATGTAAGTACTAAGTTTTGTTTAATTACAAGTTTTTCTATTGCTTGCCCAAGTGTAAGTGAAATAATAGGTTTCCTAGGTAATCCAGGATCGTTGTCGGAGAATCGATTTTTCAAACCCTAGAACTAAAGCTTGATATAAATTCCTTGTGTTTAAATAGGATGCTTCATTCTTACTATGTGATCTGGAATGAAATGCTTCATCATTGTTGTGTGATCTTGAATAGAATGTATATTCTTGTTGAATGTATATTCTTGTTGTGTGATCTGGAATGGAATGCCTCATTCTTACTGTGTGATCTGGAATGGAATGCCTCATTCTTACTGTGTGATCTTGGATGGGATGCCCCATATTTGTCGTGTGTTGTGGTATGGGATGCCTTCTTCTTGCTATGTGATCTAACATTGGAAGACACGTCATACGTATTGGAATTGATGAAGCTTACTAATTGTTGAAAATACTACACATGGTTGCATCTTGATAAAAGAGTATGGTAAACGCTTGAATTGATGAGAAAAAGGTATGAAAACATAATGGAACATGATGGGAAATTTTTACGAGTTGATGATGAAGAATGATGGAGGCATATGATGTGGGAAAAGTAAAAATGAGAATAAAAGAGGCAGTACCTTTACGATGTGCCATATGTCTAGGAAAATGACCAAGGTCAATAAAGTGCCTATGTAACCAAGAGTTTCTCCTCGCTCTTGTAATGGTATGCCACCAACAAATCTCATGAGAATAAGGGAAAGGAAAGGAAAGACAACGGTGCAAAATTTTGGGGTCAAAATTCCAAAAAGGAGGACTGGTTGTAAGTCTCTAATCACGTATCAACAATGTGGTAAAGGCTCTACAATAGTAGTACTGAATGAAGGAATATGTATAATGGCCTGACTCAAAGGAGGGAGTCCGATTGTAGGAAATTCTTGCAGAAAATCATTCGAATAAGAGAGTAGTGTGAGGAGGCACACAAAAGGCGACACAAAGAGAAGCACCTGCCAAAGTGAAATAGCATAGACATGGGTAACAAGATAAGAATGAGTGAATATTGGCAAGGAAGTCTTAGGTGAACTATTGGCATGTCGAGTTCATATTAATTACATGGCCTAGTAAATCATGAAGAAACACATGTAAACTAATGAAACGACCCCTGGACATGGAAGGCCACTATATGAAGGGGCAAGGGCAAGAAGAAGGAGAATTATTATTTTTTAAGAGAAAAAGTGAGATGCCAGACGGAATGACGAGGGAGAAACCTAGAAGACTCGATGACTGGCCAAGGGAAATGTTAGATGAAAAGTGAATTCCAAAGACAAAAAGGGAAGAAGTAGAGACCAAAATATATGGGTGAGAGATAAAATAAGATTACTACCTACGTTCTAACATGTTCGTTGACGTTAGATTGTGTCTAAGATGCCTATGATTGTGTCTAAGGAAGTCTTAGGTGAACTATTGGCAAGACTAGAACGTCTGTAAAGTGAATAATTTATTTTGGCTTTCCAAGGAGATAAAAAAGAGTCAGACGATTTAAAGAAGTTTGACTTTCCAAAGTGATAAGGTTGACATCTCAAGGAGGGGATGTCCAATCATCGCCTACATTTAGCTAACATGCATGTCGAGTTCATATTAATTACATGGCCTAGTAAATCATGAAGAAACACATGTAAACTAATGAAACGACCCCTGGACATGGAAGGCCACTATATGAAGGGGCAAGGGCAAGAAGAAGGAGAATTATTATTTTTTAAGAGAAAAAGTGAGATGCCAGACGGAATGACGAGGGAGAAACCTAGAAGACTCGATGACTGGCCAAGGGAAATGTTAGATGAAAAGTGAATTCCAAAGACAAAAAGGGAAGAAGTAGAGACCAAAATATATGGGTGAGAGATAAAATAAGATTACTACCTACGTTCTAACATGTTCGTTGACGTTAGATTCTTTTCAGTTATTTGTTGCAATTACGAACTAATATTTTGAATGTTCTTTCTAAAGTAGGCTATCCATAAAAGAAAGTGTTTGACTGAGATATCTTCTGTAGTAGAATATCTATGAAACTTTTCATCTATAGAGAAAGGGGTTTTATGTTAAACTTCGATAAATGGATAAAGAGGGTTACAAAATCTTGGTACGCATATGGCATTTTGTCGATAATAGTAACTTTTTATTGGTTTTGATTGTGCGATGTTCATGCTACTAAATGTTTCCTAAGGGGAGTAAGTTAAAATGAACGTTTCTGTTTATGACATGAACGTTGGTTTCGATTGTTTACTGAGAAGGGTAAAACCCATTGTAAGACGCTGGCAGAAATCTAAGGTAACGCGTGTGACACTATTTGAGTGAGAATTCCAGGTCCTGGAAAAGGGAGAATCCTAGGTCTGGACAAGGTTGTAATAAGATATGTGATGGATGTGAAAGGTCATAACACGATGCGTGATAAATGTGAAGTTCTGGTTTGAGGACAAAAATGATGTGAATATAATGATGCACTGGTGGCATTCCCAGGAAACTGGTAGGACGCTGGTTAAGTTTTGATCCAGGCGAGAGGTGAGTCACAGGTCTCAGTAATGAATACAAAATGCAATGCAATTTAAACTCTTATCGTTTTGGCATAAGTAGAATTGAGGGTTATATGATTTGTAGCCGTAATGTGGTTAAATTGCTAAATGGTTTTGGTCGCGTACAGATGTCACCTGCGGTATGAATGGTTGTATTGATCCTGAACCATGATGCGTTAAAAGTTGCTATGCGATCTAAGTGTGTGATGCTTGTGGCACTGACTGTACGGATGGTCGAATGGTTTATGGCTTCTGTGATGAGATATATCACTCCCTGCTCTGGGCACCTACTTGCTCATACCAAGACATGGCATAATGCTAGCCGAAGTTGTTCGCCTCCGAAACAATTTCAACTGACACATGACATGAACATATGCAAAACTCTTAAATAGCGGAAGTCTTTTATTAGCATGAGCATTTAAATTATACTTTGAAATCCGAAGTGCAACCCATAAGAAATCTTAATAAAATGTATCATGGAAAATGAAGAAAACATGAAGATATACATTTTTAAACAACCATAATATTACTTTACAGAAAACAATGTCTTTGCATGAAAACTAAGTTGGTCTGATAGTCATATGTTCAATATGTGGAGATCAACAATTTGTACCTGGAAAGAGGGAAAACATTTTTGAAAAGGTAAGTCGAAAGACTTAGTGAGCAACGGTTTTATAAAACAAGTTTTCTTAAACATTTTAGTATAAAACTGATACTTAAATACATTGATTAGTAAACAGTTATAACATGGAACTTGAAACGTTTTTATAGCTTTTCGAAGATAGTCCTCCATAGCCATGAGCAGTATTTACCCCTTCGTCCGAGATAGAACAGTCAAACGGTAGCTAACCCTCCTCCTTTAAGGCATAACAACATACCCTTCTTGATGGCCCATAGTTAAAAATAGGTTCATCAACTGCACCATCAGTATGGAGTTAACCACTTGTATGTAATAGGTCTCATGAAATATTCAAGCATGGATAAGAGCATTTGAAAATATTGAAATATTTTATTGAAAGTTTTGAAACATTTCCTTGAAACATGAAATCATAACGTAGCTTGAACATATCATTTATGTAAACATGTAACACCCCCAATTTTAAGGTATTTATTCACAATCTAATTATCTTATTTTATTATAAATTAAAGGATTCTTGGGTGTTATTTTTCTTTTATTATTGAGGTTTGGTGAGGGAGAGAAGTATAATTTTTTCTTTTTTTGAAAAGAAAAGAGTTGAAAAGAAAAGAAAGGAAATAATAATTATATTACAACAATAAGGTTAATATGTTATAATACTATTTTTCTCGTTCTTGATTCGCTTGCATTCCTTCTCCTTCACCATTCTTCCCCCTTTACTATTTGTAGCCCTAGCCGTCGTCCATTTTCCTTCATTTTTCCTCTTAGTTTAGCTTCATTGTCCACCTTCCAAGCCGAATGCCTAGCACTCAGTCATCGTCACAGCATCGTTAGCCAAGCCAAAGCATTTATTGTTGGTCTGTGTCGTCTCTTCGTTCGTGAAGCCACCGTCGCATCTTCCTACTCTGTCGATCGCCCACGCCACCGCATCTTGAGCCACTTCCATTTTGTCGAAGCCTGGTAGAAGCCTTGTATCTTTTTAGTCTGAGCTTAGCACGTGTTCTGCTCTGATCCACCTCCATTCGTGAAGCGTCGCCGCGTGATTTCTCCTCTTCCAGTCGTGAGTTGCAAGCCGATGTCGTTTGGTTGTTTTGTACACTTTTGTCACTACTACTGCCTCTACCTTACTGTGAATCATAAGAGTTTTTTGTCCTAAGTTTGTAATAATGGGTTTGATGATTCTACATTATAGTTTCGTTGAGGTGTAATATTGAATTAATCAAGTGGTTGATATTGTTCTTTGAAGGTGTCATTTATGGATAGTGCTTGAGTTCTTGGATTCACGACAAGTTTGGTTAGAGCTCAATTCTCCATTTACTTGGTAAGTTTGGAATTCACATTTGGGTGAATTGAATGGGAGAAAGTGTTGTGAAAGTGTTTGATTTATGTTTAATTATGTTTAGGTTGGTTCGTTGGATTTTAGTTTGATCAAGAAGCTTAGGTAACCTTAAGGTAAGAGATTTTCTACTACTGATCTTTATATCAGAGTTGCTAAGTATTGACTAAATTGAGGATGTTGATCGTGTTATTAAATAGCTTGTAGTGATGGTTTACTGTTGACTGAATTGACTAAACTAAGGTAGTTGATGTTGATTATTTTGATGAATCGTTATACTAATGATTGATTATGTACTAGTATGAGTAATTTGACTGTTTGTATGTGGAACCAAAATGATAATATAATAATGGTAACTTGGACTGTATTTTGAGTTGATTGTTTAAATTGTTAGAATGAACTGAAGGGAAATTATTAGCTTTGTCTATCGGGTAGTGTGCCTTGCAGGTGTCTCGCGGGATCACCACCTGTTGTGCATTCTTCGAGAGCACTAGATTGATATGTGCATACTACGAGATCACCAGGGTATCTCCCAATACGAAGTTAACAGTTTTTACCCCTAACGGAACCAACAGTGGGTCTCTTACTGGGTATACATTTATACTCACCCTTTTCATGTTTAACTTTTCAGGCAAAGGTAATATGAGAGGTAGACTGGTGAGGGACAAGAAGGATTCGTGATTGTCATATGGAACCCCCTTTCATAATGTTTTCACTTAACATCTTTTACTGTTTTTATTAAGTTTGAAGATTTAAAATGAGTATAATGTCTGGTACGTTTTGTTTCTAAGTGATTTATAAATGATACTTCAGAAATTTTAATTTTTCTTGTAGGGCCCGATTAGAGTTTCTTTGATTTTTTTGTTGTTTCAAATAAAGTTTACTATGTTCTGTGTCAAATAAATTGTCTTTGTGCTGAAGTAATGACTTCAGCTTAGATAGAAAAGTTTGGTCATTACAAAACATTTATCAATAACGTAGTTTAGATAAGAACTTGAGATCATGTTTAGCAAGTCATTTTATGAGTTATTACTCGTAAAGCTTGAAAACATGTTTAACAATAACATTTAGAAATCAATGTGTTACTCACAATACTTGTATAGATCTTTTGCTGGAAATTTCTCCTAATCCTTTTTGTCTTGAAAAATTCATATTTTAGACTTAATTAATTCCTTGAATATCAAAATATTCAAATTTTTCCTAAAAAATTCCAAAAATATCAACACAAACCCAAAATAGCTAAAAAATAGTCCATCGGAGCCCATTGATATGGTGAATGGGTCTGGTTGCGCGTACATCGTCTAGAGTCTGTCGCGTACTAACCTCACTGAGGTGGGGTGTACACTACATACTAACCTCGTAATGAAGTTTTCGCACACATGCATTTTGCCTGCCTCGTGCGTCCTTTGACAAAACTTTGAAAAATCATAACTAAAATACTATGGGATTATGTACATCCTACGGTAACACGAGACTGTCGCGTGAAACCATGACCTAACTTTGAAAATTCATAACTCTTTTGATAAAACCTTCTTCTACAAAGTTGCTCTAAATTGTCTTAACTTTCTTACCTCAAATTTGTGAAAATAAATTTCAAGTAATGAACCCTGTAGCCCTCTAGAAGTGCACCTTGCTCATATTCAACCAAGAAATGACCTCGCCTTTACTTGATCAAACTACAAGCCTTCTTGAATCTAAAATGCATAGTAGCCCTCTCTCACAAGCTAGACTCAATTTCTGAACTTTTAAGACTAATTTGAGTGATTTTGCACGAGTAAGTTGTGAGAAATTCAATACTAAAGTTTACCGATTTATAGAGTCCCTTGCATGCGACTAAAGTGACACTTAATCCTTAATTAGACTCACCTCCTAAGTATGTACACCTCAACAATTACTCCACGTCCTCTTTGACCGCAAAATGGATGATGACATGGTTAGAACACCTGGACTTACTTTTAACCATATACCCTCATCATTCCACAGACATGTCCTACTCATATGGCTAACCTCAAGTCATCTCGCATAGCCCTTAGCTGCCTAGACAACCTCTTAATTACCTATCCAAACGCCTACAAGCCTTCCTTGCGTGGACAACCTTCAAATACCAAGCCAAACCGCCAACTAACCTCTTTAGCCTTACCGCAAACCTCCAAACGCATTGTCATGTCTTTCTCACCTAGCCTCTCATTACCGACCTAACCTCTATGCTAGCCTCCTCGTCAAGCCTAAATGCCTAGCAAACCTCTCAAGGTATCCTTCTCGCCTAGCCTTCAACTACACACCCAAGTTTAGAGGTTTTACTTGATCTTCTTGGCCACACATCGAAACACAAGATAACCTCTATCTTCTCCTCTCTTGTCGCCTAGCATGCATTCTACAAGCCGAAACTCATCTCTTTAGAGGTAGTTTTCCTTCTTTTGGTCACCTAAAAAATTCCAAAATAACTTCTAACGCAAATAATCAACATTTAGCTAAATTTTCCACTTTTCTCTTCCTCTTAAACCTAGACATTGAATTCTTAAGCTTCCAAGTATTCTTTTATATAAATTTAATTTTCTCCTATCCTTGACCAACTTAATAATTTCTAAGGGTTTAAGAAATTTTGGGGTTTCACAAGACATATATTTACTACTGGCACTCCTATTGTTATTGTTTCCCTGGCATTTCTTCAAAAAGGTTTTTTCTCAAACTCATCACTCACTATGTCCATTTGAACTTAAGTTTTAAGTGTTTTCTATCCTCAAGTTGTTAGGCGTTAAGGCCATGTAAATTTTCACTCTAAAGTTACATAGCCATGTTAAGAAAGGAAGATAGAATGTCTCTGTAGTCTTACATAACGCATTGGCTATGGAAATTTCTATTACGCCTGAGGGGCAGAGAGGTGAGTGATTCACCCTTTAGTGTGAATGGCCTGAGTCGACAAACATGCGAGTATAAGACCCAAGTTGGTGAATGAATAACTCGATGAGCCAGAGAGCCAAGGAGCTTAGTCAAGGAAAGAGTAGGCCTAATGTGACACGCTAAGAAAGGTAGTTCGGCTACCTAAGCATAGGAGGAAGTGCCACCTTTACTCCTCTAGCTACCTTCTACAAGAAGAAACGTTAGTGGTGAAAAGCAAGAAAGAAGTGGATGGTTGGAAGCGAACTCTGATCTTAGAGAGCAAAAGAGTTAAAGAACCAAATTAAATTAAAGAAGCAGTACTCGATGATAGGCAAGAAAAGAAAAGAGGTAGTTGACAAGCCAAGATTAAGTCTTAGAGACTAAGGGATTCTTTTTTAGTTTTATTTGTAATATGCATACTTGTAAAAGTGTTAAATTAATAAAAAGAAGTTTTGTATACATTCCACGTTTGAGTCTATCACTTAAGTTATGCAAGGTTAAAAGAGGACGTAGTATCAAGAACACGTTAGTAATAGTTAAGTGTCGTATGTTGTGTACCTATGAAAATAAAGTTAGCGTTTGAACTATGACAAAAGCGTTAAGTTATTCAGCTTAGTAGACATTTCTCGCGTTACCTTGCAAGAAATATGCAATAAAGGTTTAGGCAGCAAGAATCCACTTAGTCATCAGAAGCAACTTTCGGGTGAGACGTGACATCTACGCTTGTTATGTAGAAAGGAGTATGTATTAAGAACCAAGATGATTCCCATGGTCAAAATCCTATGGAACAATCATGGCGTTTAGGAAGCCACATGGGAGAATAAAGAATTGATAAAAGTCAAGTACCCACATTATTCACATTATCTTGTTAAATTTCGAGGACAAAATTCCAATAAGAAGGTAGTAGTTGTAAGGCCTTCACGCGTACCACCAACACGAGTAAGGCCCCACAATAAGGATTTTGTGCGAGGAGACTTTTAATAGTAAAATGCAATTTGCAAAAGAATTATGCAATGGAAAGTCCTTATGCGACAAACAACTAGGCAAATTGACATAGCTCACTAAGAAACAGTGATGTGACCTTGATGTTAATAGGTCGATGATTGCTTGGACCTCTCTGCCCACTCTAAATTAGGATAAGGGTTGGGCAGAGATGTGTGATATTTTGAGATTGAGCTACTTCTTGCTGCCGGTAAAGGTGATCATTTCAGCATGGAAAAGTTCACTAGAGAGACATATAAATAGTGGGATTCAAATTGGTATGAAGACGCTTTTACCTTGAGCATGTTAAGAAAGAACTGAGAGAGTATCCAAACTC
Organism: Cucumis variabilis; assembly: GCA_037974545.1. NCBI lineage: Eukaryota > Viridiplantae > Streptophyta > Magnoliopsida > Cucurbitales > Cucurbitaceae > Cucumis > Cucumis variabilis. The sequence goes on from JBBPDI010000003.1 coordinate 17,407,019, forward strand.
TCGAGATGCAGGATGAACTCATTTCAGCAAGGAATCAGGGAAACACAAAGGAATTCTTGGTCGAGGAAGCTAGGTTAAGGAGCTAGCTGGCTGTAACTATGAGTCGTTTTACCTTTGAAAATGTTTCTAAGTGAAAAGGATTTCTAAAACATGTTTGAGTCCTTAAATCTATTTCTACTAAAACATGAATTCGTGAATCACCTTACACTTTTTGATTCTAAAAACGCATTTAACTTATGTATGAATTTGGATTTATCGTAAAACTAAAATAAAATGATAAACTATATACAAAAATATCTTATGGGTGAACCTTGAGATGGAAATAAATGTTTTTGGAAAACAATCCCTTGTAAGCCCCTTGAGGAATTTATGTTAAAACATGTGGCATGTGTCATTGATGACGTGATGCTATGTGGAAAAATGGAAAGTCAAGGTTTCAGAAAATAAGATCATCTTTATACCCTATGCGATGTGATGCCTTATCCTTGCTGTGTGATATAGGATAAGATGCTTTATTCCTACTGTATGATCTAAGATAGAATGCCTTATTTATGTTGTGTGATTTTGAATGTGATGACCCATACTTGCTGTATGATATGGTATGGGATGCCCTTTGCTTGCTGTGTGATCTGACATTGGAAGAAGCATTATGCGTGGTGGAATTTATGGTACTTGCTAGATGCATTGAGATTTCACTACATAGCTGCAACTTGACAAAATATTATGGTAAACACTTGAGCCAAGGAAGGGGTACAAAGACATAATACAATATGCATAATGATTTTATGAGATGAATATGTAGTATGCAAGAAGCATGTGGTGCGATATGAATTATTGATAAATTAGGATGATTGGAAAGTATTTGACATTTTGAATAAGTGTTAAAAACTAAAATGTAATAGTTGACTTACACTTTGCTTTTAGGCTTGTTTGAGCAGCGATTTATGTGATAAGACAAACTTGATTTAGTTAAGGCAATTGAGAAAAGATCTCACTCACTGAATGTTTTAGTCTAATCTTTCAAACATTTTGTTTATTCCCCCAAGTAGCGAAGAACATTCAACATTGAACTTGCAACCTTGATCGTCTACTGTGCCTCCTTGATCGTATCATATTGGTAGTGGCCATTATTTTCTCGTGTAGCATATAGTAGCTAGACAAGGGAAATCCAAGTATTGTCTTAAGTCATGTATAATGATTTTGCACTGGCTAATGTAATCAGCACTAGAAGGGCATATAGTTGAATATCAATGTAGTTATTCAATTTCGTGTTGAAATGTCCTTTGCAATGGCATTTTTATTCCCCTTACTAGGCATTCAGCTGGATACTTCGCAAAGAATATCACATAGAATAACTAAGTGGGGCGTTACATTACTACTGCCAGACCAATCATGTCACACCCTCTCCCAGACCAACTCCGAATCTAAAAGAAAATGTGAAGATATTAAGCATCACCCTATGACAATACTCAACATCTAAACATAGCAATCGACTTAAACCAAAATTTATCAAAACAACAAGGAATGGAACTCAACATCAAAGTATTTTCACCACCTTGCTACAAAGTTTTATCTCAAATAGGCCCACAATGATATATATATTTATACACAAAAACAAGATCACATAATCTTTAACCAGATAGGTCATTCAACTACCCCTCTCTCTCAAACTATACAGGTTCCTACAATCTAAAGAGGTAAGGTATTTATAACAATGTCGAAGTTCTGAGTCTTGATGCACACTCGAGTCACACAATTTATGCGTTTGGAACAGCTCAACAACCTGAAAAGAAAGACAACAATGAAAAAGAGTAAGCTAATAAGCCCAGTGAGTGAAAATTTACGAAAACAACTTCAAAAATCTATTCTAACTTCAAGGTCAAACCGAGATGTATAACTTTTAATAAATGCATAAAAAAGAATCTTATAACCATGTTATCAAACCTAATGGTAGTCATGCAAAATATTATAAGAAAAAAAATACACGTTTCCTCCTAAAATGTCTTGTAATCTGGTTGAGATAGAGTTTCCTATATCCTCAACCATTGACAAGTCAGAGTTTCTCATGCCCTTTCCATTCACGAGAAATAGTTTCTCATGTACTCACCATTCCCAGTTAGCTTTGTGGAATAATTTGTTAGGACAAATATTGACCTGTTAAAAGATAGTCTATTCTCAATCTTTATCATGTATATGTTTACTATTTTTATATTTTTATACATAATATGAAACTAGACTTCAATGCGAACCAAATGACAGAAAAATCACTTAAATCGGAGTTCAAATGAACGAAAACAAACAAATTAAACATAAGGGGTATTTTTGTAAATAAAATGTAAAAATTTGAAAAAAATACCAATTTTCCATATTTTTTAGTGGGAATGGACTTGAAAGTCTAATTTTGGGCCCATTTACTATAATTTTTCAAATTTTCCTATAAAGACCCATGATAACTCTTAATTTCACAATAGAATCCAATCCAATCTACTATTCCCTCCAAAATCACTCACAATTTCTCCCAAATTCCAAATTCTTTACCCTCATTCTATAATTTTTGGATCTTCAACAAATTTTTCAGAATTATTGAAAATGCAAGGCTAATTTCTTGAGGTAATTTGGGCTTAGGTGATTCTAATCTTTGAGAATTTCATTGCTTTTATTTTTCATTATAATTAGGGTTTGATTAATCTTTGGTCTTGATGTAATTTTTGTTAGAATTATCAATCAATTGTATCAAGAATTAGATCTTCGATTCAATATTATTAATTCTTGTAATTTTGATTATTCATCTTTGATTTTTTTGGTTTAATCTTTGTAAGCAATTTACCCTAAGTATATCAATTAGTGCAAGATTAATTGAATTACTTGTTTCGATCTACATAAAAATTCTCTTGATTTTTTATTTTATCTCTCCCATTCTTGAAATTGTTTGATGTCTGATGAATTTCAATTGTTCTTGAGTCAATTCTTGGAAATTAAATGCATTCTTTTTTAGTGCAAAAATTAATTCCCATTAATTGCTTGGTTGCAATATTATGAATGATCTTGTAATCCTCTTTAAAGAACAATTCGGGGTTTAGTTAAGATTACAAGAATTAAACTAATTCCCCATGACATTCATCTCTTTTCTTGAATTTTGATTCAAAATTCCTCCAAGATCAAGCAATTTGATCTTGTGAGAAATGTTGAATAAAAAACTCACTCTTCATTAAGCATAATTCAACTTCCTTTACTTTCTTTGATTCAATGATAAGATTAGATTAATGCCTAAGCCCATTCCTTACTTTTTTTCTTGGAATTTAATCTTTAATATCTCTTCTTGTGAATTGTATTACAACTAAATTCCCTTTCTCATTCTGCCTTATAATTTCTCCAAAAATTGTTGGCAATGCTTTTCTTTTCTTTTTCTTACTAATCTCAATCTTTTCAAGCATTACATTCAAGAAAACATCTATCCTACACTCTCTTGGGTTCAACACCCGTGCATGCACCTATCTACGATAAAAGTCAAGGGTAAACTACAAATAATTTTTTGTCAAGACAGTTTAGGTAAGTACCCTTTGCAACCACTTTAATTTCCAAACATAAATGTGTTGATAAGGACCTTGCCTATATATTTTGCATAATTCTTTACTTTTTGCATATCAATTCCGACCTTGTCAACTCCTTAAAACACCTGCATGCTAACATCACCAAGAGTCTCTACTAATAGAGGGTACTAAACAAAAACATGTATAACTTCCAAGACACTAGTTTATCTAAACAAGATTCAAGAACACTAGATAAACACTTTAGAAACATGCTTTGCAAATACTTCATAAACATAAAGTTGGAAAGCTATCAATCATTCATCAAAACAACCCAAAACATAATATTTCCATTAAGCAAAAATTTATACTATAAAATCAAGATTCATAGCACTTTATTTTTGTCACTCACAGATCACGGCTCAGCTCCTAATAGTTTATAGACTCGACCTATTTTCTCTTGGCCTGTCAGATAATAAAAACCAAGCATTAGCACCTTAATAAATTTTATCTTATAAACCAACTCAAAATGATGCTCAAAAGACAACTTATCAATCTAAAACATAGATACAAAAGAACATTTTATATTGTTTTTTTTTTCCAGAATTTTCTAGATTCAAAAACCTAATTTCAAACACTCATAACTTCCTCAGTATTTAACCCAAATTGATGTACTATACACCCATCTCTTCATTTGGAAACCCTCTACAACTTATCTAAAGGAGTGGAATGAGACTCCCTATGGATTAACATAGAATTTGCCCGAAACACAGGTAAAGCAAACTCGTGTCCTTTGCTTACTTCTAAATTTTATCTTGAAATTAAACCTACTTCCCTTCATTTTTAGTTCACGATTTCTAACTATACCAAATATAGCTCCTAAATCAAAGAGTACAATCCACATATTAAAAAACCAGAGACTTTATGAATCCATTTTAAAATCGTGTGACCCAACTTCTTCTACGAAAATCATCAACTAAACTTTAGTATTTGCTCGAACTTCCTTAACAACACTTGTTAGAAAATGAGTTAACTTTCAAATAAAGCTAACCTTACCTCTTAATTCATCGTGAGAAACTCAAACCAACTAAAAACCCAGATATTATCCATGAACTCTTGTTGTCTATTTGGACTTACTATTTTCGTGTGTGTAACGCAAGTGCAATACATCATCAAGTCAGATTATTGTGCATCATACGCTGACCGTAACTCTCTGTAAACCCATGACGCATGCTATGAGTCATGGGTCATGATCATAGCATGCGAAATGCTCACTATGTGCCTCTCCATTGCATAATACTTAAGTCCTTGTTGAGTACAGGTTTTTCTACGACTTGTCCAACTGCAAGCGAACAATAGGTTTACCTAGGTGATCCAGGATCAAACACAGAGAATAGTTATAGATATTAGTTCTAGATTTCACTTATCGTTTAGGCTTTATAGTAATTAAATGGAAAGAATGTACGCTACCTACAACTACTTATTTACAACTTAAGACTTATGTACAAAGAGCAATTTAATCTAAGGGAGAATGAGTTGAACTAACTTGTATGCAGATGACGGGTGAAGGAAATTTTACGTACTATTAGATGATTAGGCGTTGTGATAACCCTAACGCGCTATAATTGCGTAATTGGCACATGATTAAGGTGACCTTCTCTCGAAGTGTTTAAACGCCACACTTGTTCGCCTTTTGAAATACAAATGACTAGAAAATTATGTCTAGAGAACTTGACTAATAATAATTATAGGACTTCTCATTTAAGGATGACAACCTCTCGGTGCCTATTGTCTGCACTTGTTAACCTTTTGGGATACAAATGTTGGAAGCTACCTAGCTCTGGTGAAGTTTGTCACCAAACTCCTCCTTACATGTATAGTCTTATCCTTGCTACTTGCCCTCTCGGGTAGTTGGTGATTGACACTATCAAGTGGCGAACATAGCTCAACTAATGTGATAAAACTCATAAGTTGAACTCCTTATCAAGAACTTATCGCACTTTTCTCATTTAATAACACGAAGATATAAGAAATGTTTATGGAATGGTGAATTGAAAAGGTATGAACATGCAGTCTATGTATAAAGAATATAGCCTTCGGCCACTGTACAATATGAACAATACACACACTACAATAAAATAAAAATGAAAAGACAGAAGAATGGAAAATGATACTACAAGTTTGGAGATCAACAATAAATATTCTTTTCTTTTATCATGGCTGTATAATCTCCACATATTTTATTTGAGCTCTTTCTCTCTTTGTGATTCTCTCTGGCCATTTGAGTCTCTCTTTTTCTCTGGCCTACTCAAGCTTTAGGCCTATTCAGGCCTCCTTTCTCTTGATGGGGATGAAGTGCTTGTATAGGTTGTTTTTTCGATAAAAGAAAATCTGTTCCTCTGAGTGTATTAGTGCTGTCATCTGTCCCTGTGAAGTCACATCATTGCAACAACCATTCTTGTCTTTTTGTGAGCTTTCCTCGCGTGATGTTTAGGTTCATCACTCGAGAGTTGTTAATCACCAAGTGCGATCCATCACATTGCCTTTGCGCGAGATGTCAAGTGTGAGCTGCTCCTTTCTTCTTTTCCCACTTGTCCTGTGTTTAAACATGATAACCATGTAAAACAGGAACGACATTTATTTAAGCCATATTTCTAAATATTTATGCATTTACAACATACGTTATGGGTTTTGATCATCCTTATGCATTTTATCCATTATTCTAACAAAAAGGGTTGTAATAATGATCATTTCTTCACATTTTCAAGCTCCAAGCTTCTGTCAAGGCTGCCATTTCCTTCACACCTTATTTCCTCTTCTTCACCCAAAAAAAATAAAGCCTTCTTCTTCTTCTTCTTCTACCTCAGACCTCCTACAGACTCATTCTTCAGCTCTCTTTAAGAAAAGGCTTGGTTAGAAAAGAAAATTGAGTTTGGTGGGGTAGTATCTTCTTCTTTTCTTTTTATTAAGTCCCCCACTTCCCCTTTTCCATTTAAAAAACTTATTACTAATGTTATATATATATATATATATATATATATATAATCTTACCTTATTCTCCTTTTCTCTCTTTATTATTATTTTTTTTAAAAAAAATATGTTTAAAAAAATACTTAATCACAACTGACTGCCGAAGCAAAATAATTCAAAGAAGTTCTAGGGTTTACAAATCATGTTTAAAAGTTTAAAAGAGTTATTGGAATATATTTTATACTTTGCTAGTGAAGTTTTAAAATACTTTGCTAAGGTTAAGAGAAATTGTGGAAATTGTATGATTTCAAGAAAATCTAGATTGTTAAATGTTTTCTGTAAATTCTTGAGGATATAATAGACGTTTTAGTATATGAGTTGCATCCCATTTTTGGTTATAATAATGACTAATGGCTTCCACCTGCAAATTGTTTAAGGGTTTGAGGTTAAGGGTCAGCTGGTGTTATTCAGAGGGGAACGATATCAGTTGACATCACCCCATCTCTTAGGTCAAGAGTAGGTAACTCGAGAGAGGGTGTGACAACTTGTTATTAGAGAAGAAGTTCATTTTATGAAACCTATCATCAATAGACTTAAATCAACAATACTAGAAAAACAATAATAATGAAACTATACCTTTACTTATTTTTCATGAAAATAAATTCAATTCATTTTTCAAGTCTATCGATATTAGAAACATAGCATTGATAGACACTTATTAACAAGTACACTAAAATAACAACAATAATATACACATTATTCATACTTTCCTTATGAACATTCAACTTTCTCCAAGCCTGTCAATGATAGAAACCTATCGTCAAAGGACTCTAATAAACAAAAATATAATGAAACTATTCATTTTCTTATTTTTCATGAAATAAATATTCAACTTTCTTCAGGTTTATCATGAATTGAAACTCTTGATCAACAAACTATAAACAATAGTAGAAAGAAAAAACTATACATTTTCTCACTTTTCATGAAAATATATTCAACTTTCTTTTCTTCTACTCTATCACCAATAGAAACATTTATCGATAGAAACATGTCATCGATAGACTCGAAACAAAAATGTCTAATTAACAACCTTAAAAAACAACATTGAAACAATGTATTTTTTTACTTTTCATGAAAATAAATTCAATTTTCATCAAGTCTTCAGGTGATAGAAACATGTCATCGATAGACTCGAAACAAAAAAAATAATGAAACTATATATTTTCTCACTTTTCATGAAAATATATTTAGTTTTCTAGAAGTGTATCATTGATAGACATTAATCAACAACATAAAAAAAGCAACATAAGAAACTATGTATTTTCTTACTTTTCATGAAAATAAATTGAACTTTCTTCAAGTCTATCAGTGATACAAATCTATCTGATAGACTCTAAACAGGTTAACAAAAAAAAAACAATGGAACTATACACACTTTTCATGAGAATATATTCAATTTTCTTTTAATACAGATAGACACTTATCAAAAAAAAAAACTTCAAAGAAACTATTAATTTTTCTTACTTTTCATGAAAATAAGTTCAACTTTCTTCAAAAATGTCTGTGATAAGGCAATTACTTTAAATATATTTTTTATGACATGGTTTTATTATTGATGGAAGTTTATCATTCATATAAGCATTAACGATCAATTTCTACGAATTATTCAAAACTAAACAAAAATTGTGAATCATGGTAATATGTTTTCATGGTATGCATATTTTCATTGTCAATAAAAGTTTATCAGTGATAAAAGTGTATCACTTATAGGTTGCAACAATTATTAGTAAATTTTTATCATTTATAGAAAATTAAAAAAATCATGAATCACAATGATATGTTGATAAAATTTTATCACTTATAAAAGTATGTAATTGATAGTGTGCTATCACTAATAGATTCATGATACAAAAATTTTGGTGATAGAGGTATACCAACAATAGTTTGTTATCATTGATAAAGTGATATATTTCTTTGATCAAATCCTATTTGTGATACAAAAATATCAGTGATGATAGTATGACATCAATGATAAGTTATTATTAGGTTTATCAAGGACAAACTTCAAAAAGTAGAAATTTCAAGCCTTCAATGAGTTTTTTCTGTACATTTTCTATGGGATAAAAGGGTTAGAGGCAAATTTTGTTATATTTGTATTCAGTTTAAAAAAATAGTCTATCAATGATAGACTTTTGTAAAAGCAATCTATCAACGATAAACTTAAAAAATTAGGAATTTCATACCTCAAGCATATTTTTGTGTCTCTAATGGGTTTTGTTTCAGACATTTTACATGGCTTGAAGACAATTTTTTCTATATTTGCAATTAGTTTTAAGTTTTGTTATTTTCTCAATATTTTAGCCTTTTTTTTTGCTAAATATGCAAGTAGCTCATTTTACCTTGTTTTAGTGGTCAACAAGAACAATAGCAATCCACAACTTGCCATTTGGAAAAATAGCAAACTATTTTTGTTTCTTTCAAAAATGGTAAAACGAATAAAAATATATAATAAATAGGAATTTGCAAACACCTAAAATACCCTTATATATATAATGTCAGCTACTGCCTAACTCTAAAATAAATCATAACTACACCTTAATAGCTTAATAAACACATTTACACATACACACTTGTCTAATCAAAATTCAACAATATCATGCCTTTGCTTGCAACACGTCTTGAATCTCACATTGCAGGACACGATGTGATCTGAGTGGTCTTGACGCCTCAAGTGAAACATCAAAACTATCACACCCCGTTCTAGGTTTCTCCTTCTAACCTTGATCGTGGTATGAAAACACTTTATGAAAACAACCCCTTTTAACTTAAACTTCTATAGATCACATAATAAGAAATTCTTCAAAAAATTCGGCATCATCTCCTCTAAAATATGGGTTAGTCAATTTTGAAAAGGGAAAGATTCATTTAATATATACACACACACACACATACACATGCAATCTTAAAATTCCAAATCACACCAAGTGTGTCTCATCACACACTCATCCAGACTATTCCATAGTTCAAGAAAAAATCATATTCAAACTAGATATTACTTACAACATATTTACAATCCAATGAGAATCACTCAAAACACATATAATAGCAACTTTGCCAATTCTAACTACCCCATAAAGTAATACAAAATCTACGTATAAACATAGAAAATGGAAAGTTTACAAAGGTGATGGAGAGCTCAACCAAAGCTGGGTCCTTGATTGTTACCTGAGGAGAGAAAAACATGGAAAACGTGAGCTAAAACTCAATGAGTGGTAAGTTTTCAAAAATAAAAAGCTCGTAAAACATGTTCTCGAGAATGTGTAAATATGCATCGATAATGAAATAATAATGAACACACTATCATCACATATTATTATAACTCACAAGTGATGTCAACAAACTTGTACTCAATCCAACTATAGCAAGGTGCCTAAATATACGGCCAAGAATAGCTCACACATGATCAAAGAATCATGTGGTCAAACTAGATCATGCATATTTCGTACCCACCACGATAGCAACATCCATCCAATTTGACCATGGTAGAATACTAAATACACAGTCAAGAATAGCTCACATGGGATCCATATCCATAAGAAAACACGTAGCTGAATTGAGCTCACGCTACTTAGCACCTACCACAGTAACAACCTCCATCCAATCCCACCATGATAGCATACTAAATACACGCCCAACCATTATTCATATACTATAGACTATTTTAGGCTATTTACTAAAACTTGATTCACGTTTATTCTCCACATAAAGTTCAAGTTTACTCAAAAATAGCCTCGAAACTTAGTTTATTGAATTTATGATTATAATATTCAATTTCCCATTAACAACTTTATTGAATAGAATATGGTTACAAACTACGAGTTTTAGGATAAAAAATTCTAACAAAGAGTTTACACGCTTCGTGTAGCCTTGGTCGTGGCCTCCCTTTGGAAGGTGTTTTTATGGATCAATAAGAAGGTGAATAGGGGAAACGTTTATAGTAAGTGGAAGAAGCACGTGTGTCAACATATTCTACGGTCTCCTATATTAGGTTGTATCGTGAGATTTCTATTATCTATCTACGTGTCGTCTTAGAGCGACCATCCCTTTGGAGGGCCTAATTATAGAAGTTAGAACAACGCAAACTTCATAAATGGATAGAGTTTCTTAAGCTCATCTTCAACATTTATCTTTTCTTTCGGTAGCCTATTGAAGTGTACCTCTAGGATCTAAACATAGTAAGGTCACACTTACGAAATGAATTAAGTTAGTTAATGAATACTTGGCCAAACAACGGTAGCTAAGGACTACAAGAATATAAGTTATTTTGGTATTAGTTATTACTAAGATTGTCTCAATTCACGAGAGGAGTAGTTGAACACCCTTTGATGGCTATTGCTCTAAACTTCTGAAGTTTCATTGCAAAAACTAAATCATTTATTTGATTAGGATTTTTTTTATTCTTTGTATTTGCTGAATTGATTGGATTATTTTGTGTAATTGGTTTAGACAAAGATTACTAATGCGGTCAATTGTTTGATATTTCAGCATGTCTTCTTTAATTATTCATCTGCTTAAAAACAAAAAATTGATTGGTGAAGATTATGCGACATGAAAGTCAAACTAGAATATGATTCTGGTTAATGATGATCTACATTTCGTCTTAATGAAGGAATGTCCTCTTTTTCCTGCTCGAAATGCATCTCAAAATGTCAGGGATGCATATAACCAGAAAAAAGGCCAATAACAAGACCCACATTTATATCTTGTCCAGTAGGTCTGACATACTAAGCAAGAAACATAAGACCATGGAAACTGCAGGTCAGATCATGGACTCCCTCCAAGAGATGTTTAAGGGACGAAAGAAGGAGAGGCAAACGTTGCCCATTCCAGGAAATTTCAGATGGATTCATCCTCTGAAACCATGGCTGCACTTTTATCCTCTGGCTTTAAGAAAATCCAGAAAATATAAAAATAAGGGAAGGGAAGGGTCCTGCTACTACTGCTAAGGGCAAAGGAAAGGCTAAGGTAGCCGATAAGGAGAAAATTTTCCTATACAATGTGAATAGACATTGTAAAAGAAATTATCTCAAATACCTTTCTGAGAAGAAGAATGAAAAAGAAGGTAAATATGATTTACTTGTCTTAGAAACATGTTTAGTGATGACCAAAATGTTTGGATACTTGATTCAGAAGCTACTAGCCATGTTTGCTCTTATTTACAGGAAACTAGTTCCTTTAAGCAACTCGAGGAGGATGAGATGACACTCAAGGTTGGAACGGAAGATGTCATTTCAACTCATGCAGTGTGAGATGTTAAGTTGTCTTTCAGAAATAGATTCCTATTTTTAGAAACTTTTACATCGTTTCTAAGATTAAAAGAAATCTTATATCTATTTCTTGTCTTATTTAACAATTGAAGGGATAAAAACCCATGACAGTGAAATATTTTACAAAATCATTTCTCAAATTAATTTGGAAATTCCAAAATATCAGTACATTGACAATATTTAAAATCAAAATTCTAAATAAAAAATAAGCATGCTTTTAAATTAAAAGATACGGAGAACTTATTCTTGTAGACGTCTATGAATCTACAATCCACCAAATTAAGGACACTATCCGTCAGAGACCTTCTTATTCTCTGAGATGAGATTGGTTTGTGGGAACCAATTGAAATGGAAAAGGGTTTAGAGAGAAACTATTTTGCATAAAAGCAAAATCCGTAGTTCTATTGATCGAGAAAACTTGTTTTTCTTTTGCATATTTATAACTCTCTTTTCTTCATGGAGCAGGAAAGGGAGTAGGAGAAAATCATGAGATTCTATTAATTTAAAAAATAATAAATTAATAGAACTTTCAGATCAACTAATTAATTAATCAATTAATAATTAATTAAATCATCTTTAATGAATATTTAATTTAAATCATATTTAATGAATATCTCTCCCATATCTTATAGTTTTAAATTAATTAAATCAAATTAAACTAAACTATTAATTAATTCTCCAATTAAGAGAATTAATTAATAGCTAAATTAAATATCTTATATTTAACTTAAATTAAATTTGAATCATACTCAAATATAAATTACTCTCGTAACCAATAATTTTAATATGAATACAATTTACATTAAATTAATATTTGAACTCATTCAAATATTTTATGTCTCATAAATTGATTTTGAATCATATCCAAAAATTAAATTTATAAAATAAAGTTTGATTAAAATATAAATTTTATATTATAATGTATCACCATAAGTTATACTAGTTCCCAATGGAAATTTGAACATTTCAAATTACAACCAATATAAATAAATATCATTACCCTTTACGAATTAGAAAGGGGACTAATGGACCTAAAGATCATAAGCTACAATGATCTGAGATTGATTGGCTAAACCCATTAACCACATTAATCAATATTCGTTAACTATATGTACACTCCACTAAAAACTAACAGTTGAACTCTTATCACTGTAGATATATTTTTGTGTCCATAGATATACACCAATGACAGTAGGTTAGTCCTTCACGAGTGTTCGTAACACCAATTGCATCAACTTACCATTTTACTCGTGAGTTACCTCTAGTCCTTAAATATCATTGCTCCTTTAAAAAACAATCTATTTATGGTTCAACTAATAAACAGAAACCCCTCCCGTGTCATAGAAAGGGTACAACCCTTTGTTCAAATCCCAGAGACATCATTTAAGGGAACACTCATCTACTTACCCTAAAGTAAGAAAAGAGTGAATTCTATCTTGTGTAATTATGTTCTCAGCTTCTCACTCGGTCTTGTCCTCAAAATGATAAGAATATTGAGTCGGTAATATAGCTACTTCACCTGTACAAATAAAAGGACAATCCTTCACGAACAAAAGTCCACAATACACTCAAGATTAAGATTAAGTTACCTAGGTCATCCTAATGATATAGAAACCTAACTAGTTAATGGAGTTATATCTAGTGGTTACTATTTCATGGTTCGGTCATATGTAAACTAACATAGGATACCTTCACTCACATGTCACCTACATGAACGTGTTGAATCATTGTGTTTGCATCAAATACAAAGTGAGTCGTATTCATAGTGTTACCAAGATAAGGTACCCAACCTTATCCCTATACTATAGACCCTTTCAGTTGATCTTTAACATTGATCCATGTATATGTCTTTACATACTATTCAAGATTCATCAAATAGCTTAGGATGTTAGTTTATTGTATTTGGGTTTTCAAGACAAAACTAATAATATAATTAATAACATTTATTATAATAATAACATTTTCTTAATAATGGTTAATGGATGATATGTACAATGTACGAGTTTTAGAACATAAATTCCAACAAAAATCATATAATGTAACCTTTTCTTAAATGAAGCGTTCATTTCTAAGAATGGTGTACACATTTGTTCAACTAAGCTTGAAGATAACTTGTATGTATTAAGACCTAATGATGTGAAAGTGATTTTAAATCATGAGATGATTAAAACTTCTAATATGCAAAATAAAAGGCAAAGAATTTCTCCTAATAACCATACTTATCTTTGGCATTTAAGATTATGTTACATTAATCTCGATAGGATCAGGAGATTGGTAAAGAATGAACTTCTAAATGAGTTAGAAGATGGTTCATTACTTCCATGTGAATCTTGTCTTGAAGGAAAGATGACTAAAATACCTTTTACTGGAAAAGGTTATAGAGCCAAAGAGCCCCTAGAATATATATACATTCAGACCTCTATAGTCCGATGAATGTAAAAGCTAGAGGTGGTTTTAAATAATTCATCTCTTTTATAGATGATTATTCAAGGTATGGTTAAGTATACTTAATGGGGCATAAATCTGAAGCTCTTGAAAAGTTCAAGGAGTATAAGATTGAAGTTGAAAATATATTAAGTAAAAAGATTAAAATACTTCAATCTGATCGAGGTGGAGAGTACATGGATTTGAATTTTTGGGACTATATGATAGAACATGGAATCCAATCCAAACTCTCAATGCCTAGTACACCTCAATTGCCTAACTTGTTTTGAGGGTATGCAGTAGAGACTGCAGTTCATATCTTGAACAATGTTTCCTCGAATAGTGTTTTTGAAACACCTTTCGAGTTATGGAGAGGACGTAAACCTAGTTTTAAGTCACTTTAGAATTTGGGGTTGGCCAGCACAAGTGTTAGTAACAAATTCTAAGAAGTTGGAACCCCATTCAAGGTTATGCCAATTTGTTGGTTACCCTAAAAACGAGAGGTGGTCTATTCTTCGATCCACTAGAAAACAGAGTGTTTGTATTGATAAATCTACTTTCTTAGAAAAAGACCACATGAGAAATCATAAACCACGAAGCAAATTAGTATTAAGTGAAGCTACTGATGAGTCAACAAGGGTTATTGACTAAGTTGGTCCCTCATCAAGACTTAATGAAACTAACACATCAAGCCAGTCTCCTCCTTCTCAATTGTTAAGAATGCCTTAACATAGTGGAAAGATTGTATCACAACTATTTAACAGAAACTCAGGTTGTCATTCCAGATGATGGCATTGAAGATCCATTATCCTATAAACAGGAAATGAATGATGTAGAAAAGGACCAATAGGTCAAAGCCATGAACCTTGAAATGGAGTCTATTTACTTCAATTCATTGTGGGACCTTGTAGATCTACCTGAAGAGGTGAAACCTATAAGGTGCAAATGGATATATAAGTGAAAGAGAGATTCAACTAGAAAGGTACGAACCTTCAAAGCTAGACTTGTAGCAAAAGGGTGTATCCAAAGGGAAAGGGTTGACTATGAGGAAACTTTTTCCCATGTTGCTATGTTAAAGTCTATAAGGATTTTCTTGTTCGTAGCCACTTTTTATGACTATGAAATATGGCAAATGAATGTCAAGGCTGCTTTTCTGGATGACAATTCTAAAGAGAGTATCTTTATGTTTCAGCTTGGGGTTTCATAACCTAAGGTCAGAAGCAAAAAGTTTACAAGTTGAATTGATCCATTTATAGGTTGAAACAAGCATCTAGATCTTCAAATATTAGATTTGGTAATGCGATCAAATCTTATGGTTTTTACCAAAACGTTGATGAACCTTATGTATACAAGAAAATCAACAAATGTAAAGTAGCTTTCTTAGTACTTTATGTGGATGATATCCCTTTCATTGGAAATGATGTAGGATACCTAACTAACATTAAAACTTAGCTAGCAGTCCAATTCCAAATGAAGGATTTGGGAGAGGCACAATATATTCTTAAGATCCAAATCATAAGGGATCGTAAGAACAAAACACTAACATTGTCTCAAGTAACCTATATCAACAAAATATTGATTCGATATTCGATCCAAAGCTCTAAGAAGGATTTATTACCTTTCAAATCGGGGTTCACTTGTTTAAGGAACAGTGTCCTAAGACACCTTAAGAAGTTGAGGATATGAGACGTATTCCCTATGCCTTAGCTGTGGGCAGCTTAATATATGTTATGCTCTACACTAGGTCAGACATTTGTTATGTAGTAGGAATAGTCAGTAGATATCAGTCAAAACCTAGGGTTAGACAACTAGACGAAAGTTAAATTATTCTTAAGTATCTAAAGAGAACGAGAGATTACATGCTTATGTATGGAGCTAAGGATTTGATCCTTATGTTGGCTTTTTGGCTCTAATCTCAAATTAATTAATTTTAATTAATTAATTAATTAATGTTTTGATGATAACAAATGTAATTTTATTATCGATAATTTTATTAATTTGAATAGTCCATAACGTAGAGCTTGGAAAAATTATTCTAACGCCTCTTGAATCACCTAAATCGAAGCTCAAATGAAGAAGATATTGCTAAAAGAAGCTTAATGGAAAAATACCCGAGATAGTGACGTGGCGGCCAAGTATTCAATTTGAA
>JBBPDI010000003.1:17423515-17437142 GCA_037974545.1 Cucumis variabilis
TCCATATGATTAAGTGTGCTTAGGAGAGATATACCTAGAAGAGTTCGCTTATAAAACGTATATAGTTTCACAATTAAGGACAACAACCTCTTGATGCCTGATGTTCACACTTGTTCACCTCTTGGGATACAAATGATGGAAGTTATCTCGCTAGGGTAGAGTTTGTCGTCAAACTCCTCTTTGAGCGCATTAGCCTTATCCTTGCTACTTGCCCTCTTGGGTAGTTGGCGACTGACACGGGCCAAGCGATGAACATAGCTCAACTAATGCGATATGAATTATGAGCTAGACTTTTTATCAAGAACTTATCACTAAATTAAACTACTAATAATACATTGACGAGTGAAAATTAAAGAAGTGCTAGATTGAAAAGGTATAAACATGTAATATATTGAAGGATATAGGCCTTCGAGCATTGTACAATATGAACAACAAATATTACAAAGAAATGCAACTAAAAATTGAAAGAAAGGAGAATGAAAACTATTCAAGTAAGGGGTGATGGGCATATGAAATCTTCTCTACTCAGAAGTGAAGTTCTTACTTTACAATCTGATCAGAGAAAAAGAGAATGAAATTTACAGACTACGGAAGGGCTACTCCTTCTGTCTCTCTCTAGGATTTTGACCCATGTGGGCTCCTTGGTCCATTTAGAACTCCTTTCTCTTAGTAGAGATGAAGCTCTTTTATTGGAATCTTTTCAGTGGGAAATTTCTATTATTCGGATCATTTTAGTCTTGATAGTAGCCTAGTCACGTCACATTCATCTTCAACTACCATCCTTGTCATCTAGTGAATCTTCCTCACGTGATGATGTGATTCCTCACCTAGAGGTGTTAGTCGCTAAACGAGTTTCCATCATGTAGCATTTGCATGAGATGCCTCCCTACGATTCACTAGTTTCTCCCTTTCTAATTATCAGGCGTTAAGACATGGAAAACACGTAAAACAAGAATAATTCTTATGTAAGATGTATTTCTAAATACCTATGGATTTACAACATAAGTTACGCATTTTGGTCATTTTCTTTTGCGTTTTGAGCTCATTATTCTGATAAAAGAGGCTATAAATAACTTGTATTTCTATAAGTTATCAGTTGTCGCATTACAATGCATAGACATTCCTTCTCTCTTTCTCACATACAAGTTAGTTCGTATTTCCTTCTCATCATCTATACCCCCCTTTACAGAATCTCTAAGCATATATATTTAATTATAGTTTTTTTATGCATTTATTTTATACCATTCATTATTCTTTAATTCTTTTATACTTCCTAGATGATAAGTAAATCGTAGAACTAATATCTTGAATCAATTTCCTGTGTTCAACCCTTGATCAGTCAGGTAAACCTACTATTTTGCTTGCACTTGAACAAGGAGTAGGAAAACTTGTATTCAATGAGGACTTAACTGTCACGCGAAGTGAGCAATAAACATACTCAGTGACATATCGCCTAGACTTAATATAAATTTCATTCACCAAAACCACCACCAGTAAACGATCGTATTGAATGTAATATATGATTGTGTTGACATAGGTAAATGATCGTTTGACCATGGTGATCATATTGAATGTAGCAAACAATCGTGTTGATGTAGGTAAACGATCATGTTGATATTGATAAACGATTGTGTTAATGTAGGTAAATGATTGTGTAGTTCAATGTAAGTGATCGTAAAAAACTTGAAAGTAACGATTTTCATCATGAAATATAGCAATTTTACAGTAATATTTAAATCTTCTAAACAATTGAACCGAAAATGAAATTTAGAATTCTTACCACAAACAAAAACAAAAATGATCTTTATAATGAAGTATATAATTTTAACGAAATTTTATAGTCTTCTAATAATCACTTCAAACAAAAATGGTATTTAGAATTCTTACCGAAAATAAGCTCAATGCAACGATTTGGTAGAGGAATATAAACAATTTTTATACTTTCAAAGATGAGAAAGATGAAGAAGAATAATAAAGAAGAAAAAAAAATCTAAAAGTGCAAATGATTAAATCGCCAGGAAAGTGAATAAATCGCAAAGAAGAAGAAGAGAAAGAACTTAAAATTGTCTCGCAATAATCAAAACCAATAAAGAAAAATATGAAACTTATGAAAAAGTAATCAAACTTCATGAGCTTTTCTGATTTTATTATACGGGTCGTAAATATTTAGCACTTTTGTTATATTTATGTAAATTTATCATTTTATTTATTGGGGCATTTTTAAAAATATCAAAATAAATTAAAATATTTACAAGCTTAATAAAATCTTTAGATTCTATTAATGATAGAAACTCATAGACTTCTATCACTCGCTATCACTAATAGAAGGATATCAGTGTCTATGAAATGTTTGTTATTGATAAAAATCTGAAATTTTGCTATACTTTGTAAAAATTGTCAAATTTGCTATTTTTGACAATTCTTCTGATTTATTTAATGATTTAATTTATTTAAATCAAATAATAAATTTTAGCAAACTCTATTGCATGGCAGGTGAGTGGTGAGTGAGGTTTAGGGGATATTCTCACGTATTATTCTAACCCTAACGAAAAAGGTATAAAAAAACAAACTTTTCTCTCCGTCTCTCTCATAAAGAAAAGAGAAACGGTTCTTTGTATTTTTCCCTTTTCTTTCACCACAAACTACCACAAGCTTCCTTGTCCCAAAAGGATAGTAGA
Organism: Cucumis variabilis; assembly: GCA_037974545.1. Taxonomy (NCBI): domain Eukaryota; kingdom Viridiplantae; phylum Streptophyta; class Magnoliopsida; order Cucurbitales; family Cucurbitaceae; genus Cucumis; species Cucumis variabilis. The sequence goes on from JBBPDI010000003.1 coordinate 17,426,194, forward strand.
GAAGATCGATGGTCGTGCCTTACATGTGCTCGTGATTTGGTCATGGATCTAGAGAACTCGCAAAAGATTGAAGAGGTTCTACTAAGATATAATTACTCTTCCCTTCAACCTTTAAAAGCATACTTAATGTATCATTTTTAGGTTATTTTTTTTTCTACAACAAAATTGAGGTTAAGCAACAAATTGCTCCCATACTTAGGATCCAATCCCTTCAATTAGTCTAATAGCCAATTTTCCTTTCAATTGTTTCTGAAATTTGAGAGCATTAGAAAGGTGAGTTGCTTTTATTGTGACAACCCACCCCAAGTAAATGCTTGCTCAGCTCGAGATGTGGCATGATGTTAGCTGAAGTCATTCACCTCCGGAACAACTTCAATCGATCCTTGACATGAATATATGAAACATTTAAACAGTGAAAGATTTTATACCATAAAAGATAAAACATTTGCTAGTGGAAGTCTTAAAACTTTGCAATACTTTGAAAGCCGTAGTGTAACCCATTTACAATTCCTTTTACAAATACTATGTAAAATATATCAAACATGAAAGTATAAACTTTTGAGTAAATGCAGTAATGCTTTAAGCAAAAAATTCCTTTTATGATTACAAACTAAGAGGGTTTGTCAGCAATAAGTTTAGCACACGAAGATTCACAATATGTACCTATACTGGAAAATATTTTAAAAGAGAAACTCGAAAGACTTAGTGAGCAATGGTTTTACAAAATAGGTTTTCAGAAATGGTTTGATATAAAACCGAAGCTTAAATACATTTATCAATAACAGTCATTTATAACATGATACTTGAAACATTTGCATATCTTTTTTTAAGACAATGTTGCATAGCCACAGTTAGTATTTACCCCTTCGTTCGAAGATGGAACAGTCATTGGAAAGCTATTCCTCTCCTTTAATGCATAAAAAAAATATACTCTTCCTCCTGATGATCCATATACTATACGTTCGTCAACCCTACCATCAGTATGAAGTTAATCACATGTATACAGTAGGTCGCATGGAATATTCAAGCATGGAGAAAACATTTGAAACATTGAAATAATTTCCTTGGCCTTGATCATGAAATCATTCAAACATGGTATAACTTGAACATCAGTTTATAAACATTTATCATGAATCATAACTTGAAAATCATGTTTGGTAAATAATTTCACAAGTTATTGCTTGTAAAGCTTGAAACCATGTTTAATAAATAACATTTAAAACATTTTGTTACTCACTACACTTGAATAAATTTTTTAAGCCTCCTTGATCTAAAAAAAATTCACATTTTATCCTTAATTAACCTTTTAAACATGAAAATATCCAAAATTTCCCTTAAAAATTCTAAAAGTATTATAACAGCTTAAAACAACCCAAAAACAACCCAATGGTGATCACTGACATCGTGGATAGGGCTGGCCACGCATGCATGGTGTGGGGCTTTACCGCGTGCTAACCTTACTGAGGGATGCCGCGCCCGTCCTTGCTGCCTACCTAGTGCACCTATCACGTGCCTTGTACGCGTTGTGCTTCTTGCACACTCTGCACACTAACCTCATAACTCAAGGTCATGCATGCAGCCTGAGCACATCCCTTGCCGCTTGGCTGTGCCATGGCCTTTTCATAAACCTCACAACAACAAAATATTAGCTCTATGACCAAAATGCCATCCATCTCACCTAGCATGCATGACACTGACCTACTGTCCAGAACTTCATTTTTTATCTAGGATACATGACCCGACTTTGTAAAATCATAACATAAAATACATATATTAACTCTTTTGACAAAAATTCCTTCTACAAAGTTGCTCTAAAATGTCCTAACTTTCATACCTAACAATTTCAGAGTAAAACTTTAAAAGACGAGTTCTGTAGCATTCTTGGAATGCACCTTGCTTAGTTTTCCTTCCAAAATGACCTTCTAACTTTATCTTGATCCAAATTCAAACCCTTTGGCATCCAACTTCAATAGAAGCCCTTCTCCACAAACTAGATACAATTCATGAGCTTTTAAGACTAATTTGAGTGAATTTACACGAGTGAGTTGTGAGAAATCCTTTGTTGAAGTTGCCTATTTCTAGGGAGCCCTGCATAAAAATGTGTTGACACCTCATCCTTGATTAGACTCACCTCTTAAGCTTCTAATTAAACCTAATACTTCTCATCCATGTCCTCCCTGGCAAAAAATGCATGTTAATATGATTAAGACACCTGAATTAATCCTTAAACCAATTTCCTTAATCATGCCACATTATTGTCCTAATCATATGACTAACCTCCAAGGTCTTCTTGCATAGCTTGATGATAACGCGTAAAAACACCTGTTATTGTATCCTCTTTTATTAGAATAAGAAGGTCAAAATGCATATGATGAGGATCAAAGCATGTGATTCACATTATAAATTCATAAATATTTAGAAATACAGTTCACATAAGCATCATGCCTGTTTTACACGATTATCGTCATGTTTAAACGTAGGATGAGTAGAAAAGAAGGAAAGAGGCAAATCACAAAGGATATCTCGTGCAGAGGCCACATGATGGAGACCTGCTTGGCAATTAACAACTTCAGATGAGGAAACATGTCATCACGCTAGGAGAGCTCATTAGAAAACAAGAATGGTGTGACTTCACAAGGTCAGAGTTGGTGCTAACACTCTCAGAGGAATAGAAGTTTCTTGTCGAAAAGCAACCTATACAAGTACTTCATCATCACCAAAAGCCTATGACCTTTATGCATATATTACATGTTTACACCTTCTCAATCTATCATTTCTTGACTTTCCACTTGTCAATGTCTTATTAGTAGTTAGATTTGTGAAAGGTTCTTGATAAGGAGTCTAGCTTATAAGTCTTATCGCATTAGTTGAGCTATATTCATCACTAGACGACTGTCAATCACCAACTACTCAAGAAGGCAAGTAGCCGACTAATGTTTGCAAGGAGAAGTTTGGCAACAAACTCCACCTTAGCGAGATTACTTCCAACATTTGTATCCCGAAAGGTAAACAAGTGTGGACTTTAGGCACTGAGAGGTTGTTGTCCTTAAATGAGAAGTTCTATAAGTTTTACAACTAAATTCTCCTAGATACATCTCGTCTAATCAAGCACAATTATTTGAATCTCAAAAGGTGAGAAAGTGTGGCATGTAAACACTTCGAGAGAAAGTCACCTTAATCATGGACTAATTATGCAGTTATATCGCATCAAGACTCTCACATTACTTAATCACTTAATAGCACGTAGCTCTTTCTTCACTTTTTTCTCGCATACAAGTTAGTTCGTTCAATCTTCCATCTTGCCACATATTATTATCTGTGCATGAGTCTCTAGGTGTAAGTAAGTAGCTTTAGTTTCCTTTATATTCTTTCAACTTAACTGTCATAACGTCTAAACGATAAGTAGACCCTAGAACTAATGTCTGGAAATAATTTCCTATGTTTAACCCTGGATTACCTAGGTAAACCTACTGTTTCGCTTGCACTAGGACAAGCAGTAGGAAAACTTGTACTTAACGAGGACTTATGTATTACGCGATGAAGAGGTACACAGTGAGCATCTCACATGCTGTGATCATGACCCATTGACTCATCACATAGAATTAAAGCATGCAATACAAAAATATATGGTGAGCACATTATGCACAATGATCCAACTTAGTGACATATTCCAGTTACACTATACACATGTGAAACTATTAAGTCCAAACCAACACAACTAAGTTTTTGACGCCGTTGTTGGAGAATTGATTTATAGATGTTTGAGTAGAGTCTTAATTCAATTTTGCTTAAAACATTTAATTTTGGTGAATCACATGATTAGCCAAAAATTGTGCTAAGAGGTTCAAGGTACCAAAGCAACATGTGATTGCTTGAACGACCAACCCCAAGATCAATGTATCTTTCAGATGATGACCTAGAGAAATCTCAATAGATGCGGCTGGTCACAAATGAAAATTATAATCTCTATGACATCATCAATAGAAGTGTCCTCCTTCGGAGTTAACAAAAAGCACATTTCAGTTAGCTACACGATACGAACCGAGAAAGATCATTAGAGTATTGCAATGAATGATGAGAGCAGAGACTTATTGCGATGTACAATCAGGACGCTGAGAGTCATGATACAAATGATCTATGAAGTTCAGGAACGATGCGGTCAGGAAAGCTATGTGGATAAGAGCGATGATACCACAGTTCTTCCTCGCCAAGGAACCTAAACACATGGATGCATCAGTAACGTATAACTCTTCCAATTTCTTTTAGAGTTGCATCCCTATATTTATGTACATATGTACTTATATCCCTATTCCTCTGTAAGTATTCTTATACATGTAGATCAATTTTGTATTCTATTTTTTGTATATCCTTTAATACCACAAGAGGATTGCATGATATGCCGCAAAGCTATTGACTCCCTGAATAGGATACATGTGTAGAAGTCAATTTATGAAAAAGCATGAGTCAAACGCATTAGGTATTCTGATCATCTTGTAAGATTAGCTGGATTAAGTTTCATTGGGAAGTATTAGGATTCTTAGGATGTACAGATTGTCTGGTCAAATCTTAGAGCTATTAAACTTGCAAGAAGCAATGAATGAGTCAAACCTCGAGTCAAGAGTAATCTGTCAGGTTTATCACGCCACACTTAATTTGACAAGACTTTAACCACACGGTAACCACACCTTTAATGCTAGTTAAGCATGCCTATTTTAACGTCTCAAAACTCTAAATCTTAACATTTAGCCAAACACAACAAGTCAAAAAGCCACAAATTATTATATCCTTCAAAGTATTGCCATTTCAAAAAAAATTCTTCAAGTTCATCATGGTATTCCTTTTATCTTTCACCAAGAAATGCTTCCCTTACAAAATCCCTCATAAGGCCACCATATTTTGAGTACTGAGATCCCACCTTCTCGCCACAATATATGACAAGTTACACAATTTGAAGGAAGGTGAGAAAGGTTGGAGAAGGTCAAGGTAGAAAACATGGGAGTAAAAGAAAATGTAATGAAAAGAAGAGAAGAAGAAAGAAAGAAGCGGCGAATCAGCCAGGCGAGGAAGGGGGATATTGAGCTTCAAATGGAGTGCACTTCCTTGCGTGCTGCTGATTTTAAAGGGTGAGCAACAAGGACCCATGCAAGATCAGCGAGAGAAACTTGGGTCCTTAGAAGAAGAAGTGAAGGGATAGAGTGGAAAACAAAAGTGGAGGAGGAAGTGACCGAGGAGATTGAGAAAGAAAATAACATAAATACTCTATTAGAGGAAAAAGTGCCCAATCATAAGAAGGAAGGAAGACAAGTATATTCAAAGATGCTCTTGTGAGCACAAGTAGAGAAAATGTGAAAAGGACAATTGGAACCTTATTACCATCTATACGGTGTTCAATGAAAATAGTGATGAGGGTATAAAAAAGAAGAGGAGGAAACCTTAGGGTCGAAGAGAAGACAACCCCTTACGGTCGAGAAATCCAATGACAAGATACCCACTGCCTTGACTTCTACGTCATAAGAAATGCCCTCCAAGGACAAACCACTTAAACTCCTCGCAGCTCCAAATTGCCAACCCCCCCCCCCCCCCCCACCCAACTCTTCCAAGCAAACCTAGATCACTTACTTATCTTAAACCTTATCAAATTTGATGAAGCAACATGACTTGATAGCAAATTGAGGATAACTCCACTAGAACCATACCCAAAGAAGCCTCCTTTGCCATCGAATTCTTAAGCAAGATTTCCTAAGTATCATTTATTGTTGTATATATCTTTATATTTATGTTATTTACAATATGAGTCAACTTCGGATATAAGTTTTATGCGTTTCTTGTCACAAGCCTAACTCCCCGCTTGGTAGCACTCTAATTTTCCTTTGCGATTCAATGAAATAAAGTATGTGAAATAAAGTTTCATTTGTTATTAAGGAGTTTAACTTGTTAAGGAACATTACTTAGAAAATATTTTTATAGTTTATTAGGCAAGCAAGCTTTACCTCAAACCACTTTTGTAAAACTTTTCTAAGACTAATCTTATCATTCACTTTTAGTAATAAGAATTTTGCTAGCCTCTAAATTTTGGGGGGAGGGCGTGTGCGAGATCCGCGCTAAAACTTTGGAAACCTTTTGAAAAACACTTAAGGCTTACGAGAATAAGACATTTTAACAAAAGTTAAAACTTCGTTAAAAGTGAAAAATCTTCAAAAATCCAATATTTGTTGATTCAATTTAAATAAAAATTTCTATGTTGCGTCCTCTCGCAAAAAAATTACTGGTTCATTCATGTCTCCCTCTTAATCTCGGGCTTTACACGATGAGTGTGAAGGAACTAATCTAGGAAAAGAAAGCCTTGAAGATTGTCCCTGAAATGGTTGTTGGTTAATCGAAAAAAAAGGATTAAAATGAGGTCTTTATACCTCTAAATACCCTACCATAAGAAGCTGAATTAGGAAATGAAGGAAGAAAGGTGTATCAGAACTCAGTTTAAATTTTTATGCCTAGAGAGAAAATGAATGTAACTGTTAAGTTTGAACTTTGTGTAAAGTTTCTAGTTAATAAAAAATAAGAGTTATGTTTATTTCACTGCTTATTATTTGTACTTAGCGCTTAGTAATGAATTTGTTTGTTGCGACAAGAGTGCTAAGTGATGGAAAGAGTCTCAAGGTTACAAATTTTTTGCTACATTGAGTAAAGTCTCTAAGGCTCAAGGCGAAGGTCTTGCGATTAAACAAGTAGGAGTAAGTTGTTTCGTTTATAGGGCGTTCATCGCCTCATTTCGCAATGAGATACGCGGTGAGTGTTTAGGTGGCACTTCCCCCATCTAGTCGCAAGAAGTAGCATTTGGGGCAGGGCGTGACATAAACATTTACAGCCATTAACAATAATAATAATAGTACTTCCTTATTATTATTTTTCTCTCACCAAAATATATAATATACATATATATTTATTTAAACTCTTCTTCCCTTTTCTAATTACATCAATCATCTTTTTCCATCCAATCAAATCAACATTCTCTCCTTATTAATAATGTTATTTTCCAACAATTCTAATTATATTTCATCATATAATTAACTTCACTTTTCCAAATTAATTAATATCATATTCCACAAAAAATCCAAATTCGTAATTAAATATACACACCCATGTATATACGTAATTAATTCAAATTCCACCAAAATCAACTTTTTCTTTCAAGATCCCAAATTAACTCAAATCCTCAATTATTTTAATTAACCAAATCTTCTCTAATAAATTAGTTATTTTAAAATTTAATACAGTCTAACATGAATTATCTTAACCCAATAATTCAATTTTAGCTTTAATCCTCAAAATAACACCTAAATAATTAAGATAATTAATAAAAACTGTATACAAATTTGGGATGTTACATTTTTTTTCAATAATTATATTTCAATATATAATTACCAATTTTTCACTTATTAATTAGGGCCATCTTTTAAAATAGCAAAATAAATTAAAATATTTACAAGCTATAGCACAATGTTGGATTCTATCAATGATAGTCTTCTATTACTATAGCATATCAATACCTATCAGTGATATAATTTGCTATACATTGTAAATATTTTATAAAATTTGTTATTTTTTAAAATTTTCCTATTAATTATATAACCATAACAATATAATTTCTTATTCCTTTTAGAACTATTTTTAATTGTTCTGTCTAGAATGAAACAAATACAATTATATAGTAAACATTATGTACATGCTAATATTTGATACTGATTATCCATCCAAACTTGAAAGTTTACAAAAAAAAAAAAAAGTAGCCACACGTGTTAGGACTTTGGTATAAAGTTGCCAAACACACAAAATATGTTTCCAAAAAAAGGTATGTAAACAAAAAAAGATTACCAAAATATTTATCTATCCCAAAAATCGCATGTGTGGTTGATTCATTGTTGTATATAGCCGCAAATAACGATCGATTTAGTCCTACACATAAATAACTATGATGAAACTTAGTTTAAATCTTAAACGTAATTAAAATCTACCTAATAAGTATCAATCTCATATCTCAATCTCATAGACTGTAAATCACCTAATTATCATGAAACTAACGTGTCACAAAATGCAAAACAAAGTTTCTTTCGCTTAATTCATATTAGATGCAAAACAAAATAGAGTTTAATTTCTACTTCTTTTTTTGTGGATTGAATTTACATTTCAAATTCCCTTAATTCTTGGTTCGATTTGATGTTCTCTACACTTTCTTTAATGTTTTCCTTTTGCTACTAACAACACTTCTTTCAAGCTTGATTTCAAGAAATTTTCTTGCAACCATTCCCTTGGGTTCGAACCCCTATTTACCACCAAGCTACAGTAAAAAGTAAGGGTAAATTTAAAAATACTTTTTAAACATATTAGTGTTTGATTCTAACAACCTTACCAATATATTATTTTTGCCTTGCCAGTATGCAATCAAACTCAACCAACAAAAATATGTGACTAAAATTAAATGAAAAAATAATTAGAAAAGAGTTAGAGAAGAAGACACCATAATTTTATAATGGTTCGGTCAAACTTGACCTGCGGATTAGAGCAAACCGCTACTTGCTCATTTTCGGGTTCAAGAGCAAGCTCGATCCTTTCTATGTGTTAGGATCCAACCGTTACAATATGTTGAAATTTTAAATCAACAAAAGAAGACTCTCTAAAAGAATGAGTATATAATTTAAAGCTCACAACAATTAATCCTCATAACACAATAAGAATTCTCTCCAGGACAGATGAAAAGAATAAAAAATTGGAAGCTTTAAAGATAACAACAATGGTGGCTTTTGCAATTTTTTTAGGATTGTAAAGTTGGATAAAGTTCTTCAAAATTTGAGGAAAATGAAGTATTTAAAAAGAGGACATAAATTCAAATCTAAAATCATTTTGGGTCATTGGATGTAAGTAAAAGAAAATTGAATGGTTGAGATTTAAAATCAATTAGCTGTTAGACATAAACACAAATAATAATATAGTAATATGTCATTTTTAAAGTAATTTGTTTAAAACCTAAAAAAAAGCAAGGTTTTCCATCTTTTTTTTTAAAAAAACTAGCCGTTAGACACAAAGATAAATAATAATATAATAATATGTTCTCTTTAAAATGATTTGTTTAATGCCCAATAAAACAACTTTTCTATTGTTCTAAGTGACTTTTCTAAATGGTTCAAATTGAATATTTTCTGCTTACCTGATCAAATTGAAAGTGGGAAAGTTTTTATGGCTTACCTGTTCGGTTCTCAGTCTTGTCATTTTCTGCTGCTCTTTTCCCAATTATTTTTTTAGAACCACTAGAGCAAGGTTCGTTTCTGTTTAAAGCAACCTCATATTCCTCTTTGCACATTCTGCTCATGTCCCTATGATCATATTAGGCAGTATGCTCAGACAATATTTTTAGTTTTAATTATTCATGTAATTTCTAAACCTACAAACGTGTACTTTTTTAATATTTGAATTAATTTTAATATAATTTTGATTTGATATTTGAATAAATTTTTATTAATTTTATGTTAATTTTTTTAGAATTTGATGGAATTCAAGTCGAATCAGTCCCAATAGCAAAAAAAAAATTAAATAACAATATATTACAAAAAAGTTTTCCCAATGCACAAAACACGTCGACATGGACACCAATTGTTGATGCTTTGACCAGACGTCGTAAGAGACTTTTCCCGACGTCTCATTCAAGTCGGTGAAGCCCCCATCGGGCAAAAGTTTTTGTTGACGTTGTCTTGTTTGTGCGTCAGTTTTGCCAATCTCGATGCTGTAATCTTGACGTTCTCCCTGACGTGGGTTTTAGCATCGGGATAGGTATTTTAAACGTGTTTTAGTGAATTTACGGATGCATGTGTGTGTCGAGTGAACCCTTACTTCTCGTAGTGTGATGAAGGTATACTTCTAGATAATCATTAACAGAATACCTTTTTCACACATAAAGTTTATAAACACAACATTAACTATATATGGAAGTCATCCATGAAACCTTTCTCCCATTGATTAAAGATTCATAGATATTCTATTTATGAGAGATACTAAAAAACAAACATTGGTCACAAAGATACTTGTTTTGTTTAGGACGAATCAACTACAACATTTATTCAAAACTCGTATAACAAACAAAGAAAAGACTTAACAATAAATGACAACTTAGACATCAGGTCGATTCTTGTTTTATCACTCACAAATATAATTAGCCCCAACTCCTTCATTCTCTGCTTTTAGATTCCTCTTCTCGTCTAGTGGTTCCTTTGACCAGCCGTTTAGCATTCAGAGTCTCCCTTTTTCATTTTCATTTTGAAATCTAACTCTTTCGAACAAAACTCCCTCCTTTTTCCTTTTGGTCTTTGGCCCTTTTTATAGTGACCTCCCACATCCAAGGGTCACTTCCATGCTTTACATGTTTCACCTTACTACTTCGCTGTGTCATACAAGCTAGTGACAATTAGACAGTTCCTTGAGATGTAAACCTTATCTCTTTGGGAAGCTAAACTCTTTGCCTGACTCTCTCTATCTCCTTGGGAAGCAACATATATGTACTGTTGGGTCATCTAGTCATGTCAATAGGTCACCTACTTCACGCCACATCCTTTTAAGCATAGATATTTCTTCCTCGCTACTTATTCTTATCGTGTTGCTCACATTCGCGTAATATAACCTAGTTAGGTATTTCTCTTTGCGTCGCTTTTTTCCCTTTTTGCGTGCTTCCTTGCGGGATGTCCTATATGTTGGCATAAATACTTCAAATCTATATAATTAATTAACCTAAGATGATTCATGCCAAATTGTCGAGAATAAGTTACATACCAGATTCAATTGATGATGGATATAAAATGGCTATTGTCTTCCTCAACAAAAACCCTAAATGCCCTTAGTGAGATCTTTCTCTTGATTATTGTTTTGGTATATAGGGGACCATAGCCCTAAGTCTCTTTATATAC
>JBBPDI010000003.1:17446964-17464450 GCA_037974545.1 Cucumis variabilis
TATGCTGGTTTTGTAGGTGTTGATCTTCTACCTTGCAGGTGAAATAGTAGTATATAAGGTTGGCCATGGAGTGGTAGCCAGCTAGCAAGCAAGCGTGCAACAATTTTTTTTATATTTTTTAATATTCGATAACGAACATTTCATGTCATAATTCGTGACAAATAATGTCAATTTAGATACCATAAAAAATGGACAATAATGCTCTTAATTAAAAAAATAAATTAAAAAAAACAAACAGGGCTTTGATGTCAGTTTAAAAACGACATCAAAGGCATCATTAATGTCGGTTTTCAAAACATCAAAGGCAAATCGACACTAAAGGTCAACAATAACACCATGAAAAATGTCGGTTTAAAAACCAACATCAGTGGCCATTAATGTCGTTTATAAGCCGACATTGATGATGCCTTTGATGTCGTTTTTAAATAGACATCAAAGAAAAAATGACATTAAAGGGCTTTAATAACGCTAGCATAGATGTCGGTTCTGAACTGACACTAAAGGCCAATAATGTCGGTTTTAAACAGACTTTAAAGGGCAAATTTGTTCTAGTGTCTTACTGATAAATTTTGGGGACATTAACATCTAACATGCTTTGAACAAGGAATGGAGCTTGGTGGAACTTCAATAATGAGCTTCATCTTATATTTCTGTCATTGAGTTTGGTTTGAAGAAGGGAGAGAACTTCAATGAGCTTTAACTCCATCATCTATGAGTTTGATTTGAATAAGAGATGGAACTTTCTGAATGCGGATTTTTTTTTTGTTTTGTTCAACAATTTTATGGATAAAGGTATTATAAACTTTAACATCAATGTATCTTCTTTTTATCTTTAATTCCTACAGATTGATGCCAAATGTTTGAATTGAAGCCATTTCTGGCCCCCTTTCGCAGAAATTTTGGCTACAGGGCCCTTTTTGTAGGTAATTTCTAGCTACTTTTAGTATCAGTCTGAGCTGAAGCAGCTTTGATCGAAAAAATATCTCCCCAAGCATACCTTGGCTTCAAGTGTTGCTTCTTGTTTAAGAAAAATGTGCATGGAATGTGTAGTTTATTATTGACTAATAGTTTAATTTCTTGATAATTTCCAATAATACAAGTGTAATTATACACAAAATAATGCAACATAAGGAAAGAATAAATACAATAATGTTTTCCAAAAATATAACCAAATTACCTAATTACGGTAATACTCTCCCTCAAACTCAAGATGGTAGCAAGATAGTAGAGTAGAAACCACCTTGAGTTTGTGAAGTAACAGAGTGAAAGGAGGAGAATGGAGAGCTTTGGTGAAGATATCGACAAGTTGGTTAATGGTGGAGATGGATTGGAGATTGTGAGTGTTGTTATGAAGGTGATGGATTCTCAATGTGCTTTGTTCATTCATGAAATACATCATTGTGTGCAACTTGAATAGCACTATGGTTATCACAATGAAGAATAGTGGTAATGTTTGTGGGGCTCCCATATTAGTAAGAAGCCAACAAAGCCATAGTAATTTTGAAGTGGCATCAGCTAGAGCACAATATTCAGACTCTGTGCTAGAACGAGAAATAACATATTGTTTCTTGTTGCGCCAGGAGATAAGAGCATCACCTAAATAGAAGCAATAACTGGTGGTGGACCTTCTATCAGTAGGATCATCTGTCCTATCAGCATCAGAGAATCCAGAAAGAACCAGAGAGGACTATGAGGAGAATTATAGACTATGACTCAAAGTGCCTTTAATATAGCGAAGAATACGAAGAACGACAGTGAAGTGAATAGTACGAGAAGCAGCCATAAATTGACTAACAATGTGAACTGCAAATGCAATATCTGGACGAGTCACAGTTAAGTAAATCAGGCTACCAACAAGTTGTCGATACAAAGTAGGATCGTTAAGAGGAACACCATCAAAAGGAGTGAGTTGGACATTTGAATATAGAGGCGTTGAGGATGTGGTAGAGTCAGTAATACTAGATCAACCAAGGAAGTCAAAGGCATATTTAGCTTGAGATAAGTAGTTGCCATCAGATGAGGATGAGATCTCAAGGTCAAGAAAATAGTTGAGGCTTCCTATATCCTTCATCTCAAAGTGCTTACCCAGGTAACATTGCAAATCATACATGACTTGAGGGTCATCACTTGTAATAATCATATAATCAACATATAAACGAAGAAGCACAATACCACGAGATGCTTGGCTAGTGAATAAGGTCGAATCATGAGAGTTGGAGGTGAACCGAAGTTAAGTAATAGTGAAACTGAATGTCATAAACCAAGCTCAAGGAGTCTGTTTGAGACTGTAGAGAGCACGACGAAGAAGACACACTTTCTGAAGTGGCAGAATAGTACCAGATGGTGGTTTCATATAGACTTCTTCAGATAGGGTTCCATTGAGAAATGCATTTTTAACATCCATTTAAAGAAGGGGCCATTGTTTTGCAGCTGCAATCACTAAAAGACGGTGAACGGATGTCATTCGAGCTACTAAAGCAAATGTTTCTTCATAATCAATGCCATATTCTTGAGAATAACTTTTGGCCACAAGTCGTGCTTTGTATCGTTCAATAGAGCCATCAGAGTGCGCTTTTATTTTTAAAATCCACTTACAGCCGCTAGGTTTCTTTCAAGAGGTAAGTCAACATAGTCCCAAGTATGAGTCTTTTCTAAAGATTCAAGTTCTTCAATCATTGCTTGCTGCCACAAGGGGTTAGTATTGGCTTCCTTATACGAGGAAGGTTCAACTAAGACATGATAGTGGAAAAACAATGGTAATCTTTAAGATGGGGAGAAGTTCTCTTACCCGGGTAGACCATCGGACTGGTGCATATTTAGGTTCCTCACAAGGGATAGATGAAAGATCCGAGAGTGTAGAGATAGGATCAGATTGAGTGGGCTCAGATATGGATAGAGGACAAGGTGTAGTGTCGGGTGGTGAGTCAGAAGTGGGCAATAGGTTAGTAGAAGCATCAGTGAAGAATGGGTGAGGACTAGAGAGAGATGCATGGAATGAAGAAGGACTAGAAATCATACGATGTTTTCAAAAGGTGATAGGAGGAGATATACGTAATCGTTAAGAAATGGAATCTGATAAGGTGTGGACATTATCGTTATTATAGTCCTTTTTGGTAAAATAATGGAGATTAAAACGCCTAAGAATTGCTCACAACACATAACTTATGTTGTAAAGGCATAAATACTTAGAAATATGGCTTACATAAATGTTGTTTCAGTTTTACACGATTAACATGTTTAAATGCAGGACAAGTGGAAAAAAGCAGAAATGAGAAATTTGCACACGACATATCGCGCGAAGACTATGCGATGGATCATGCCTGGCGATTAACAACCCCAGACGAAGAACCTAAACATTACACGAGGAAAGCTCATAAAAAGACAAGAATGGTAGTTGAAATTATGTGACTTCACAGAGGTAGATGACAGCGCTGACACAGTCGAAAGAATAGAGTTTTTCCACCAACAAGTAGCCTATACAAGTGCTTCATCCCCATCGAAAGAAAAGAGGCTCAAATAGGTCCGGAGCTTGAATTGGCCAAAGAGAAATAGATACTCAAAATGGTCGAAAAAATTACAAAGCGAGAGAAAGCTTGAACAAGCTACCTGGAGATTAAACAACCGTGATGAAAGAAAAGATTATTTGTTATTGAACTTTGAACTTGTAATAACATTTTCATTATTCTATCTTTCCATTTTTCATTTTATTGTAGTGTATAAATTCCTCACATTGTACAATGGTCAAAGGCCTATATTCTTTATACATAGACTGCATGTTTATACCTTTTAAATTTACCGTTCCTTAACTTTTCATTTATCTCTATGTTATTAAATGAGAAGAGTTTGTGACAAGTCTTGATAAGGAGTTCAACTTATAAACCTTATTGCATTAGTTAAGCTATGTTCATCACTTAGCTAGTGTAAATCACTAACTGACCCAAAAGGGTAAGTAGCAAGGATAAAACTAATGCACGCAGGGAGGAGTTTGGTTACAAACTTTGCCTTAGCGAGGTAGCTTCCAACATTTGTATCCCAAAAGGTGATTAAGCGCGAACAATAGGCATTGAGAGGTTGTCGTCCTTAAACAAGAAGTGTAGTATGTATTATAAGTCATGTTTTCTAGGTAAAGCTTGCCTAAGTAAGCATAGTAATTTGTATTTCGAAAGTCGAACAAGTGTGGCGTTTAAACACTTCGAGAGAAGGTCGCCTTAATCATGTGCTAATTATGCAATTATAACGCGTTAAGGTTATTGCAACACTTAATCATCTAATAGTACATAGAATTTCCTTCACCCGTCATCTGCATACAAGTTAGTTCAATTCATTCTCCTTTAGATTAATTCACTCTCTATGCGTGAGTCTCACGCTGTAAATAAGTGTTTATAGTTAGAATACATTCTTTCAATTTCATTATTATAAAGTCAAAACGATAAGTGGAATATAGAACTAACATCTATAACAATTTCATGTGTTCGACCCTAGATCACCCAGGTAAACCTACTGTTCGCTTGCACTTGGATAAGTAGTAGAAAAAATTGAACTCAACGAGGACTTAGAAATCATGCATGAAGAAGTACATGGGAGCATTTCAAATGCAATGATTATGACTCATGAATCATCACCCTAGAATCAAAGCATGTTATATAGAGAGTTATGGTGGGTGCATTATGCGCGATGACCTGACTCGGTGTTACATTGCACTTGCGTTACACACACACATAAATAGTAAGTCCAACTAAACTGACAACCAAATCCCAACAACTAAATCCTTTATGTTCAGTACCATAACCCAAGAAACAATATAGATGAGCACATGGTTCAAGTTTGGTATGTTCATGAGGTTGTAATAACACAAAACATGCATGACCAAAAACCTTGAGATTAAAGTAAGAGGGGGAAGTACCGTAGAGTTGTTCAGAGGGGGAAACATTGTGAATGGCTTGAGAAGAAAAACGATTGATGACATAAACAGAGGTGAGGACAACCTCTCCCCAAAAATTTTCAAGACAAGCAGCAGACAGAAGTTGAAAGCGAACAGAGTCTAGAATGTGACGATGTTTGCATTTAGCTCTTTCATTTTGTTGGGAAGTGTGGGGATATGAGTGTTGAATCAGAATACCTTGATCGGCAAGGAAGGAAAGAAGGCGAGAGTTATTGTATTCCATATCATTATTAGTGAAAAGGATTTTAATTGTGTTAGAGAATTGTGTGTGAACCATATTTGCAAAATCAACATAGATTTGATATAAGGAAGAAAGATGCTTAAGAAAATAAATCCAAGTAAAACGAGAATAGTCATCAATAAATAAGACAAAATATTGATAACCATTAACAGTAGTACATGGAGCAGGATCTCAAATGTTAGAGTGAATAAGGCCAAAAGGTTTATCACAAAATGAAGCAAAATTAGAAAATGATAAAGTAGGTTATTTCGAAAGTTTACAATTTAAACTGTCAAAAAGACTAAATTTTGAGACATTATTCAAAGTGCTAATAAAAACTAAATCACGAAGTTTATCAATGGATGCATGACTTATACGAAGATGCCACTGATATATAGTATTATCAGTGATTGGTGCAGAGATAGATGGAAACATATGAGAGTGTTAGAGAGATGTGAGCTCTCAAATAATCGTCCCACCTTACGTCCCAAACCAATCACTTGTCCCGTCTGAGAATCTTGAACCTGTCTAGGAGTGTAAGAATATGGGTTGAACCCGAATAATACAGACTACCCAACCCATATTATAAGGGTTGAGTTGGGTTAAAAAAAATTATTTTTTTCAAATTGGGTTGGGTCTCGGATTGGAGGGTTGAAAAATTTGGTTCAACCCAACCCAACCTGAATTTATATATATATATATATATATTATTTAATTAAAAAAGTTAGGTATATAAACTTTGAATTTATTGTATGAAATTTTGAATTATGTATGTTTGAAATTTAAATGTAATTTTGAACTTTTATAACCATTAGAAACTAGAAACAGAAAAGAAAAAAAAAACTATACAACCCAACCCAATCCATATTTTAGGAGTTGGATTGGATTGAGTTAGAAACTAAATTGGGGTTATTTGGGTTACCAACCTAAATAACCCAAAAATATGGGTTGGATTGAGAATGTCTCCAACCCAACCCAATCCGATTTCACCCTTAAACCTAACACCCATGAGAAAAAAAGATAATGGTTAGTCCGAGATCACATAATTGGCCAATAGATGCTAGGTTAAATGTAAGATTTGGAACATGATAAGTGTTTGACATATTTATAGTAGGTGTATTAACAGTGCCAATGTGAGAGATTGACATGTGATAACCATCAGTAGAATGAACTGGGGGAAGGGATAGAACAGGAATATGGGAGGATAAGAATGAAATGTCAAAAGTCATATGATTACAACAAGTTGAATCAAGGAGTCAAAAAGTACCTAGAGTGACAGCAAGAGCAGTAGAGTTGGAAGAGATCACATGTTTCAGTAAGTCATGAAGATCATTTAACTGAAAGTTCTGAGGTGCAGTGATATCAGATGGGGTGGCAAAAACAACAATAGGTTGAGAACCAGTTTTAAGAGAAAATTTGGGTTTATATGAGTAACTAGAAGGGTGGGGTGGATGAGTGGGCCAGTTGTCCAAGATGTGACCTGCTTGTGACAATACATGCACTCAATAGTAGGACAGCTACCAAGCTTATAACCATGAAGCTTACAATATTTGCAGAAAGTGGACTCATTAGCAGATGGTGGATGTGTGGTTGCAAGAGCAACGTCAGAGGGTAGAAAAGAGACAATGTCAAGTCATTTTTCTTCAAATAAAATTTCTTGAATGGCAGCGTCGAGAGATGGCAGAGGGTTGCAATGTAACAGTACAACACGAACCAATTCATACTCTAGGCGAAGACCCATAAGGACTTTGATGAGGCGAATATGATCATGACTAATTGTTGTATGATCTAATTGAGTCCAAATTGGCTGAAGAGTGGCAAGATACTCATTCATAGATTGTCTTCCCACTTGATTTAGACTAACAAGATGAGAATTTAATTGATAATAATGACCAAGCAAAATAGATTGAAAACATGTGGACAGAAAATCTCAAAGTTCTTTTATCGTATTAAATGCATCAAATTGAGTATGAATAGCTGGAATTGAAGTGTTACTCAACCCAGTGATGATTTGATGATTTTTGCTATCCTAATCCTCAAGTTTTTCAATGTACTCGTCGTCTTCTGCAGTGGTCTTTTGAACAGTAGCATCAGATGGGTCAGCATTATCTTTCTCAGTGGTGTCCTTAATGTCTTTCACTGGAGGAGTAGGTTTGACCAGTTTGGTGACATCGCCAGTAATGATACGCCATAACTTTCTACCGATCAAGAAACTCCTCATTTAGTAAGCCAAGTAATGTAATTCGTCACATCAACTGGACGAGCAACATCATTTTTCTCTGTCTGAAAAAGGTTGGTGAGAAACGCAGCCAAAAAATAAATCCCCAATTAAAAGAATGGCTGAAATAGAGACAACAAAAAATGCCAAGTGCCAAATAGAAGAGCGGACGTGCAAAGAACAAAAGAGCAAGTGGACAAAGAACAGAGATGCGAACGAGTGAAGAATGGAGACAAATTTGAACAGAAACTCAGCAGGAAGAACAGAGACAAATCTGGACAGAAACCCATCAAACGAGTTCGAAGATGGTTGAAGATGAGATCTGAGACTGAACGAAGGACCTAACCAGAGGCTGGTGTGCAAACTGAACACTCAAACAAATGAATCGATCTACAAATGGACGCTCAAACGAACGAAGATGCGTGAACGGGGATGCACGGACGGGTTCGAATCTGAGCAAAGATGAACGACCGAATCAACTAGAGACTGATACGTAAATGGGACGGAAGCTTGAACGAATTGATCTACATGAGAAACAGAGACAGATCTACCCGAATCGAAAAGTGGTTTCACGACAGCGAAGAGATTGGTCTGGACGAAGACAAACTCATGCACGAATCAAACTAATGCGCGAAGGTGTTGGTCTGGACGAAGATGAATGAAATAGGAAGATCTCGTTTCATCGAGGAGTTTCACGGCAGGGAGCAGCGACGGCAGCGGCTACACAGGACCTAGGTTAGAAAGCTTTGATACCATGTAGTTTATTATTGAGTAATAATTTAATTTCTTGATAATTTCCAATAATATAAGTGTAATTATACACAAAATAATGCAACATAAGAAAAGAATAAATACAATAATATTTTCCAAATATATAACCAATTTATCCTACATATGGTAATAGAATGGAAGATTCAGACCATATATTTTTTACTTACCTTGACATTTTGTCTCTATCTGGACTGGAGAAGGTTTTGTACACTTTCAACTGTAAGAAGATCATGTGGATGATTCCTAATGCAAATGTCTATATAGAAATGGCCATCAATTAGTGGAGGCATTATAATCTTAACCAACGGGTGATAGCCTGATAATACAAAAGGGGTACAGGTACATGGATTTGAACATTTTCTTACCCTGATTTATTATTGAAAATTTTTTATTTTCTTTGTTTTAGTACAAAAGGGGTGCAGGTACATGGATTTGAACTTCTGACCTTTAGAGGAGTGCATATTTAATTATGTGGTTAGTTTTTGTGATTTTCATGTTAGCTACCCTTTTGGGAGTTAGGTGGGAGAATCTTCAAAGATGAATGATAAGGATTTAAGTGAAATGAGTAAGGAAGAAAATCTTTAAAGACAAGTGATCGATAGATGGTTTTATATTTCATTATTGTTTGTCTCTTTTTCTGCCACGCCAGTTTTTTAATTTTTTTTTTTTTTTTTTTTTATGGTTCAACCTAATGGGACATGCATGATTATAATTTCTTTATCAACTTAGTTAAGTTGACTCCCTCTCCCTTCTATTGATTTCTTTCATCAATGTAAAAAAATTTCCAATAATATATTTGTTTGCCTAACCATTTAACAGAAAAACTACTGCAAACCACAACAAGACCAAATTGGATCTCACATTGCATTGGAAAACTGAAGAACAAAAACTCTGGAGAATGAACTACTTCCATAAGCAATATGTTTAATTTCTCATATCAAAGATTTGTAGTTACATTACAGTTTTGTTTTGTATTGTTGTGTGAACCTTCTTTTTCCTATGAGGCATTTTATCTCCACAAGTTCTTGTGATGTATGTTAAAAGTGAATAATAAACATATTAAAAAAGGTTCTACCCATTAGTTCATATCTCTGGGATGAACTGAGAAGTCAGAAGAGATCTAACGTTATTCTAAACTAAACTAAATCTTCTTACTGTTCTTTTATTGATTCTGTTTTTCATGTTTTAATGATACTTATCGTAGTTTTTATTAGAAAAATGATATCATTGTTGAATTTTTAAGGGTCATCTTATGTTTAATTATATTTAGTTTGGAGAAACTTTTGATTAGGTTTGCAATGGTAGGTTAGCTTGTAGTCAATGTTGATTTCACTAACGTAAGCAAAATTTATTGAAATTTTAAGCATGAAATTACTTTCGAAAAGGGTGCTGATTCTGTGGGCCCGAGATTTTTATTCATCCATCCAGCTGTTTCAGTTTTGGCGAAAAGGGAATTTTGGAAGGGAGTTTTTGTTTGGAAAGTTTTTTCTTCTCCTCCAATACATTACTTTATTTCGAATAATATTTCATTCTGAATATTATTTTTCCCTTTTTACTTTCCTTCCTTTTGTGTAAAGTCTTGCTGTTAAATTTTCTTCTATTTAACCCCAGATCGCTCACCGTGTTTTGTGTGTGCATTCGAGAAAGACAGAAAATCTCAAACATTTACATTCTCAGCTTTTATCTCACGAAAAAGTTGTGTTATCTTGATCGTAGTCATTTCGATTAAGTAGTCTGTGTGGTTTTCTGCAACCTGTAAGTTATCTGTTGATAATGTATTAAGCAGCATGTTGTCTTTAAAGAAGAAGAAAATCCTTCATAACCAAACTGGTTACTGAAGTGTTATGATATGTTCTGACGAAGGTCATTAGTCCAAGCAGAGACTCCATTGATTAACTGTATGTCAGATGATAAGGTTGTAATTTGATTAAGATTAAAGATTTTGGTTGCCAAAATCTAACTTTGACTTTCAGTGATAATAGAGTTTGTATCACAATAATAGTAGAGTGTTTAAGTTGGTGAAAATCTTTGTACTAGAATCATAATAGGTTGATTATGATTAAAAGTTATCAATGTAATAAAATATCTAATCATGGGTCAAGGAACCCCTAGATGTAGATGTTGAGTCATGGGTTAACAAAACGTTATGTCTTCTAACTGTTTCTAGTTTATGTTCTTTTTGTTGTTGCGTCAATTGCTTAACTATTGATACTAAAGGTTGTTTACTTCATTTACTCTCTGGTTAATTTTTACAATTGGTATCAGAGCAAAGCTCTCTATCTTAAATGGACATTGCTCATGAAGGGACCTCTACTTCAAGGCCTCATGTTCTCGATGGGACCAACTATGCTTATTGGAAAGTGAGAATGATCTTCTTTCTAAAATCAATTGATAGCACGTGCTGGAAATCTGTGATCTTGGGATGGGAACCACTAACTATGAAAGATGATGCTGGGAAAGTATATCTCAAACCTGAACTTACTTGGTCAAAGGAAGAGGATGAAGAATCTCTAGGAAACTCTCGTGCACTGAATGCCCTGTATAATGGAGTTGATCAAAGCATCTTTAAACTTATCAACATGTGTGTCCACTAAAGAAGCCTAAAACATAATGGAAGTTACATATGAGGGAACCTCAAAGTTGAAAATCTTAAGACTTCAGATTCTGACCTCAAAATTCGAAGCTCTTAAAATGAATGACGAAGATTGTCAAATTCAATGTTCATGTTCGGGATCTCGCAAATGAGTCCTTTACTCTTTGGGAAAAGTTGTCTAACATAAAGCTTGTAAGGAAAGTTATGACATCCCTTTTGTTTCGATTTAATATGAAGGTCACTGCCATAAAGGAAGCCAATGATATTACCACAATTCAACTAGATGAACTGTTTGGTACCCTTCTGACGTATGAACTAACATTTGATGAAATCAGTACAAAGAAGAAAAACAATATAGCTTTCCAAAGTGTAAGTGATGACTCAGCTAAATCATCCCAAAAGAGTGTAACTGATGAAAACCTAGTTGAAACTGTTGCACTACAAGTTAAACGATTCTCTAAATTAAAAAACAAATTCTATAAAAAAATCTGGAGGTTTCAAACCTCAGCAAAATAATGATCAAAATACACAACATAATGGAAATCAAAATTTTGCATCATCTAGTTCAACTACTGCATCAAGAAAAAGAGAAGGCGATCATACTAATGATAATCAATTCAAGATTGACAGGTCCTTAAAATGCTATAAATGTGATGGTTTCGAACATTATCAGTCTTAATGTGCTACCTATCTTAAAAGAATGAAGAAGGGATTTTATGTTACCCTATTCGATGATGATTCATCATCAGACAATGACCGTGAAGAATTTGAAAATGTTTTAATGTGCTCTCTATCTGAGGAAGTAGCTGAAAAATCAAAGTGATCTAAACTCATAGGGACATAGAACTCTTCCTTGTCAAGTGGGGAGATCATGACCATGTGGGAAGAAAACCAAAAATTTCTAAAAGCTATGCATGAACAAATTATTACTCTCAATGAAGACAAGTTACGTCTAATGGAAATAATTACAACATTAAAGAAAGACTTGATAGAAGCACGAAACAACCATGACTCTCTTACAAAGTCGATTCTACTCACTTCAAGAACAAACATTTTTTATGATATTTTAAACAAATGGAACATAAAAAAGGACAAACAAGGCATTGGCTTTTGTGAAGAAAACTCATCATCAAAACCAAGTCCTATTGTTTTTGTCCGTGGCTCTAAATTAAAGACTGTTGAATTTGATTCTTGCACTAAATAAATATTTAAAAGTGAGCCTAGTAAACAGGTACATTCCAATAAATGGATATGTCATTACTGTGGGAAACAAGGACACATTAGACCCTTCTGTTATAAATTCCATCATATTAGAAAATTCTCTCATCATGTTAGAAAGATTCTCTTCAAAGAAATCTATTGAGAAAACTGTTTCCCCTTAAGTCAACCTGGAAAAGAAAAGAGACCCACTCAAAATGTGTGCAACATGGCATTTACCACTATTCACTCCCCAAACTATGAAGACGGGTACTTTGACAGTGGATATTCTAACGACAAGCAACTCTCTTCTCTTCTCCATTTTAGAACCAAGCAAAACAGGACAAGTCACATTTGGAGATGGTGCTAAAGGAAATATAAATCATTCAAAAGCTCTAGCTCTCAATGATGTGAAACTTTTTTAGGGTCTTTCAGAAAATCTCATCAGTATTAGCCAACTATGTGATCAAGGTTACCATGTCATTTTCTCCAAAGAAAAATGTTTTGTTCCGAAATCAAATAAGGATATAGTTATGAGTGTGACTCGACTATCTGACAATTGCTACCACTGGAACAATAATAACAATAGCCTTATATGCAACTTGTCAAGGTCTGACAAAACTATGCTCTAGCATAAACGACTCTATCACATGAGTGTCTCGTCTATCTGCAATAGATCTTCTCCATCTAGATCTTATGGGCCCTATGCAAGTAGAAAGTCTTGGAAAGAAAAAATATGTGCTCGTGGTTGTTGATGACTTCTCCAAATATACATGGGTAAAATTTATCAAAGAAAAATCAAACACGTTCAAAGTTTTTCAATTTTCGTGTCTTCAAATTCAACGAGAAAAGGATAAAAATGTAAGAAAATCAGAAGCGATCACGACAGAGAGTTTTCAAACTCCATGTTCTCCAAGTTCTGCATCTCTGAAGGAATATTTCATGAATTTGTAGCTCATTGGACTTCGTAAAAAAATAGAGTGGTAGAAAAAAAAATAGAACACTGCAAGTAATGGCTCGTGTCATGCTACATGCAAACACACTCCTCTTATATTTATGGGTTGAAGCTCTTAATACTGCATCTCACATTCATAACAGAATTGTGCTGCCTTCTAGAACATCCATTACCAACTACCAACTGTGGAAAGGCTGCAAACCTAAGGTTAAATACTTCCACATTAATTTTTGGAAGCAAATTTCACATTCTAAATGACAGAGAATATCATCATAAATGGGACTCCAAGTCCGACGAAAGTATTTACTGATCACTGTTGTGTGTTCTGACTCTTTCCTAACTTTATTCTAAACTAAATCTTCTTACTATTCTTTTATTGATTCTGTTTTTCATGTTTTAATGATACTTGAGTAGCTTTTATCAGAAAAATGATATCATTGTTGAATTTTTTACGGTCATCTTATGTCTAATTATGTTTAGTTTGAAGAAACTGAAGTAGGAGTTATTAAAGAGTTTGATTAGGTTTGCAATGGTAGGTTAGTTTGTAGTCAAGGTTGATTTCACTAATGTAAGTCGAATTTATTGAAATTAAGCATGAAATTACTTTCAGAAAGGGAAACTAAAGAGTGGAATTAAACTCACTGCTAAACTAATTCAAATACCATAAATTCTGCATCCAATTTTTTAAAGTTCATATATTTTTAGTTTTAGGGTATTTATTAATAAATCTTTTAGAAATCTTAGGACATTTTGACCGACTTTTTCTGTCAATAAAACTAATAATTTGGTTTTTTTAGAGAATTATTATGGATTATAAAAGAAAATTGAAACTATTTATAAAATATAGAAAAAAAATCTCAAAAGTGCTGCAAAGAAAAAAAAACTCAAAAGGGCTACAAAGAGATGAATGAATTATGCTATACTTTATAAATAGTGTCAAGATTTTGTTATTTTTATAATGTTCCTAAAGGATTAAGGTTGTTAAAGAAACTTTTGGAATTCAAAATATATTTTCTAAATCTAAACTAAGTACTTACCGTTTTATAAAATTAAGTAGTCTTGTAGGTAAGTCTACAGTATGAGGTTATTAAACTTTAAAGCCCGTTTGGTAACGTTCATGTTCCTTGTTCCCTCTTTTTTAAAATAAAAAACAGGAATGTGTTTGATAATTGTTTATGTTTCTTGTTTCTTGAAAAACAAAGAAACAAAAAAAAAATGTCTATGATAACTATTTCTTGTTTCCTAATTTTCTTCGATTTTTTTTAATTCACATTTAATTCAATTAAACATCGAACAAAAATATATTTCATCCATTAAACATAAAAAAATAAAATTATCAAACCTAGAATAGGAATGTATTCTTATAATCTTATCATAAGCCCTCATTCCTTTCTCCTTTTACATATTAATATTTGAAGTTTGAAAAACAAGTTTAAATTCAATAGTCAATCTTTTAAGGTTGAATTGTTTTAATAAGGTAAATTGGTTTTAATAAGAAAGTTTGGAACAAATTTAGTTTTGTTTAAGGCTTGGACTCTTTGAGGTGTTGAAAAGAGCAAGTTAGGAGCAAAAAAGTGAGTTTATTTTGAAAGTGAGGGGTACTTTTGTCTATATCTATTATTAGTCTTTTTATTTATTATTTTATGAAGCAATAAAAAGAAAAATATGAGGGGAACGTCTTCAGGAGGTCTCGAGCGTGCCCCCTCCCCTTTCTTCAAGTTGTTCCCTCTCCTCCATCTTGTTCTCGTTCACCTGTCACCACTTCATCAAGCTACAGGACATGCACAATTCGCACTGCTCATCTCCTTCGCATCGTCTAATGTCACATTGCAGCCTTGTCTACATCTATTGATGCGCTGCTCGATTCACCAGATGACGACGTGCACACCAATGAGCAAAGCCTCGCCACATCACCCTCAACACAGTCGTAAGCTGGTTCTTTAACATCTCTTCTATAGCCATCTTGCGCGGTAGCTCGCTGAAGGCCAATCAAATCTTTGTCCATCTCCATTCCTCTTGCATATCCAACTTTTAGAGTAACATTTTTATGGGTCAGGGTTGTTTTCTTTAGGCATTTTGAATACCCATTAAGTATAGACATAAATTTAACATTTCCCACAACATTTTGGATGTTAGATTTGAATATTAGAGGACTTGGAGTTGCTGTCCAACTGTTTGAGAACTCAAAATCGGGTGTTTTTTACATAACTTTGATAAATTTCTAAACTTATTGGAGTCAATCTTGAATACTCGTTTGATTCTAGTGCTATCTTTGAGTAACCCATGATGGTGGACAGTTCATTTGAACTTAGAAGGTACTTAGGATGTTACCCATTGAAATTAAGGGTATTATGTTAAGTTCTTGGTAACATTTGGAATAGTTTCTACAGACCATCTCTGGTTTTTATTATGGTTTGAGCTACACAAGAAGAATTCAAATATAAGGTTAGATTTGTTTGAAATTTAACTCAATTTCTAACAAGTTTCGTGAATAAAGTTTGAGCAAATTCTGAGGTTAAGTGAATGATTTTTGAAGTAGAAAACAGATCTTAGACTTTTCACATAATTTCGAGAAGCCTCTGATTTTTCGAGTATCTTAGAATGTGTAGATGAAACTAAAATCTCTTTTTGGTATGGTTAGAAATCTTGTTAAATTTCCTACAATTTTCATGAAGATTTTGTGAACTAAAATTGATGGGAAGTAGGTTAAATTTCAGGATCAAAATTGGAAGTAAGCAGAAGACGGGAGTTTGCTTTACCGTATTTCGGGCGAATTCTGTGTTAATCCTTGAGGAATCTCATTCTCATTCCTTCAAGTAAGTTTTAGAGGATTCCAAAATGAAGAGTTTAATATAAATACATAATTTTTTATTAAGTATTGAAGAAGTTATGAGTAGTTGAAGTTAACCTTCTAAAGTTGGAAATTTCTGAAAAAGTATGGAATTAAAGACCACTAAGATTAATTTATGTCGGTTGTTTATGGCGTTAAGTCTTTAAGTTGAAGCTAAGGGATCAAAAATGTAATTTTAGCCTAAATTAAAATATGTAGGGTTTGATATAAATTAAAGATGTAAATGAGAATTTAAGCCTTTAGACAATAAATAGCTTAAATTCTAGTAATGCAGTGTTTTAAAAATTATTGTGGCATCTTCTATGTGAAAGTAATTAAGAGGTATAAATTTGTGTCTTAGGCCAAACCAAAGTGGGGAAAGCGTATAATCCTAGGAGAACAAGTTCTTTTTTTTTTTTTTTTTTTTTACTGTGAGTGGTTACTTTCAAACAATTGATATGAAAATTGCTTACCTCCGTTTTATCGATGATAATGCTTGTTTGTTTATTAAGAAAACTATGTTTTAGCTTTGAATTGCTTGAAATAGTATGAAACATAATTATAGATGTTGGTTTATGATAATGGAAGGTGAAGTTTGGTTTTCGAACCATAAAATCAATGTACCAAGGTGATTTTCACTCGTAGGCTATGTAAATATGTTTTCATAGTGCCACCTATGGTTGTCAGAGGGTTCTGGGGCTGAAAGAGACAGTGATCGGAGATCCGAGAACCTAAGCCTAGGTGTGGATATGGAAGGAGGATTGAGATATGGCTTCGGGCTTAGTTTAACCCATGGTGGGTGGCTTTA
Organism: Cucumis variabilis; assembly: GCA_037974545.1. Classification (NCBI taxonomy): domain Eukaryota; kingdom Viridiplantae; phylum Streptophyta; class Magnoliopsida; order Cucurbitales; family Cucurbitaceae; genus Cucumis; species Cucumis variabilis. Next base: position 17,463,499 of record JBBPDI010000003.1, read on the forward strand.
TTTACACATAGGAGCGGATGCATGTTGTTACTGTGGTAGATGCTAATTATGCGTGAGCTCTGTTTGGACGCATGTTTTCTTGTGGTTATGAATCACGTATGAGCTATTCCAGATCGTGTGTTTAGTATGCTATCATAGTCAGATTGGATGGATGTTACTATTGTGGCGGATACTAAATATGGTGTTCTATAAATCTTATGTTACAAAAGAATGTTTTAAGGAGTAGATTCACAGCACGATCTATTTGAAGAGAGAAATTTTAGAACAGGGTGTGACACTTATGGAGAATGAAAAGAAGATTGGGATCTGAAGAATAGATCCAGCGAGAGGAAAATGAAAACTCACGGCTAAAACATAGATCTGACAAAAATCCATAACAAAAACACAATTCATGCGAAGAGGAAGACGTCATGTAGAGGAAGACGATGGGAGGCGAAGAGAAAGATGATGAGAGAAAGAGGAAGACAACGAGGACGCACTACAAGAAATATCAGTTACGATAGCATAAAAAAAAACGCTATTGTTGATTTTCAATAGCGTTTTCAAAATGTTGTCGTAGCTGATGTTATTGAAAGTTCATGACTTTTTATAGCGTTTTTACAACACTGTGCAAAATGCTATAATATGTCTCTATTGATAGCACATATATGATGCTATAAATACTTTCTATAGCGTGAAAAAAAAACGCTATTGAAAATTGGATAACGTTTTTTATTACGTTGGAAAAATCATTATCAAAATGTTTTAATAGCGTTTTCAATAACATTGAAAAAATGCTATAAAAGACATTTTTATAGTGTTTTTTATTGCGTTCGAAATGTTGGAATTTTAGTCCTAAAACTCGTAGTTTGTAATCATATTTTGTTCAATAAAGCCGTTATTGAGAAATTGAATTTTATAATCTTAAATCCAATAAACTAAGTCCCGAGGCTATTTTTTGAGTAAACTTGAA
>JBBPDI010000003.1:17464550-17494241 GCA_037974545.1 Cucumis variabilis
ATCATATATGTGCTATAAATAGAGACATATTATAGCGTTTTGCACAGCGTTGTAAAAACGCTATGGAAAGTCATGGATTTTCAATAACATCGGTTACGACCGCGTTTTGAAAACGCTATTTGAAAATCAACAATAGTGTTTTTTTGAATCTATCATAACTAATATTTTTTGTAGTGAGGCCACCCTAATCCAACCCAACCTAATTTCACCCCAAAACCTAACACCCATGAGAAAAAAAGATAATGGTTAGTCCGAGATCACATAATTGGCCAATAAATGCTAGGTTGAATGTTAGACTTGGAACATGATAGGTGTTTGACATATTTATAGTGGGTGTATTAACAGTGCCAATGTGAGAGATTGACATGTGATTACCATCAGCAGAATGAATTGGAGGAAGGGATAGAACAGGAATAAGGGAGGATAAGAATGAAATGTCAAAAGTCATATGATTACAACAAATTGAATCAAGGAGTCAAGAACTACCTGGAGTGACAGCAAGAGCAGTAGAGTTGGAAGAGATCACATGTTTCAGTAAGTCATGAAGATCATTTAACTGAAGGTTCTGAGGTGCAGTGATATCAGATGGGGTGGCAACAGCAACAATAGGTTGAGAACCAGTTTTAAGAGAATATTTGGGTTTATGTGAGTAACTAGAAGAGCTGGGTGGATGAGTGGGACAGTTGTCCAAGATGTGACCCGCTTGTGACAATACATGCACTCGATAGTAAGAAGACAGTTACCAAGCTTATAACCATGAAGCTTACAATATTTGCAGAAAGTGGACTCATTAGCAGATGGTGGATGTGAGGTTGCAAGATCGACGTCAGAGGGTAGAAAAGAGACAAAATTTCTTGAATGGCAACGTCGAGAGATGGCAGAGGGTTGCGATGTAACAGTACAACACGAACCGATTCATACTCTGGGCAAAGACCCACTTTGATGAGGTGAATATGATCATGATTAATTTTTGTCTGATCTAACTGAGTCTAAATTGGCTGAAGAGTGGCAAGATACTCATTCATATATTGTCCTCCCTCCTGGTTTAGACTAACAAGATGAGAATTTAATTAATAATAATGAACAAGCCCAACAGATTGAAACCATGTGGACAGAAAATCTCAAAGTTCTTTTATCGTATTAAATGCATTAAATTGAGTATGAATAGCTGGAATTAAAGTGTTACTCAACCAAGTGATGATTTGATGATTTTCGCTATCCCAATCCTCAAGTTTTTCAATGTACTTGTCGTATTCTGCACTGATCTTTTGAACCGTGACACAGATGGGTCAGTATTATCTTTCTCAGTGGTGTCCTTAATGTTTTTCACTGGAGGAGTAGGTTTGACCAGTTTGGTGACATCGCCAGTAACGATATGCCATAACTTTCTACCGATCAAAAAACTCCTCATTTAGTGAGCCTAGGTAATGTAATTTGTCCCATCAACGGATGGTACTAATGGGACGAGCAACATTTTATTGAGAAACGCAGCCAAAAAATAAATCCCCAATTAAAAGAATGGCAGAAATAGAGACAACAAAAAATGCCAAGTGCCAAATAGAAGAGCGGACATGCAAAGAACAAAGAGCGAGTGTACAAAGAACAGAGATGCGAACGAGTGAAGAATAGAGACAAATTTGAACAGAAACTCAGCAGGAAGAACAAAGACAAATCTGGACAGAAACCCATCAAACGAGTTCGAAGATGGTCGACGATGAGATCTGAGACTGAACGAAGGACCAGAGCTGGTGTGCAAACTGAACACTCGAACAAATGAATCAATCTACAGATGGACGCTCAAACGAATGGAGATGCGTGAACGGGGATGCACAGACGGGTTCGAATCTGAGCAAAGACGAACGACCAAATAAACCATAGACTGATACGTAAATGGGACAGAAGCTTGAATGAATTGATCTACATGAGAAACAGAGACAGATCTACTCGAATTGAAAAGAGGTTTCACGACAGCTAAGACATTGGTCTGGACGAAGACAAACTCATGCACGAATCAAACTGATGCACGAAGGTGTTGGTCTGGACGAAGATGAATGAAATAGAAAGATGTCGTTTCATCGAGGAGTTTCACAGCAGGGAGGAGCGACGGCAGCGGCTACATAGGACCTAGGTTAGAAAGCTCTGATACCATGTAGTTTATTATTGAGTAATAATTTAATTTCTTGATAATTTTGAAATAGCCATCAATTACTGGAGGTATTATAATCTTAACCAACGGGTGATAGCCTGATAGTACAAAAGGGGTGCAGGTACATGGATTTCAACATTTTCTTACCCTTATTTATTATTGATCATTTTCTTTTTTTCTTTGTTTTAGTACAAAAAGGGGTGCAGGTACATGGATCTGAACTTCTAACCTTTAGAGGAGTGCATATTTAATTATGTGGTTTGTTTTTGTGATTTTCATGCTAGCTACCCTTTTGGGATTTAGGTGGGAGAATCTTCAAAGATGAATGATTGGGATTTAAGTGAAATGAGTAAGGAAGAAAATCTTTAAAGACAAGTTATCGATAGATTGTTTTATATTTCATTATTTTTTGTCTCTTTTTCTGCACACCAGTTTTTTAAACATTTTTTTTATGGTTCAATCTAATGGGACATGCATGTATATAATTTCTTTATCAACTCAGTTAAGTTGACTCCCTCTCCCTTCTATTGATTTCTTTCATCCATGTAAAAATATTTCCAATAACATATCTGTTTGCCTAACCATTTAACAGAAAAACTACTGCAAACCACAACAAGACCAAATTGGATCTCACATTGCATTGGAAAACTGAAGAACAAAAACTTTGGAGAATGAACTACTTCCATAAGCAGTATGTTTAATTTCTCATATCAAAGATTTGTAGTTACAGTTCCGTTTCGTTTTGTATTGTTATGTGAACCTTCTTTTTCCTACGAGGCATTTTATCTCCACAAGTTATTGTGATGTAGTTAAAAGTGCATAATAAACATATTAAAAAAAAAGGTTCTATCCATCAGTTCATATCTCTGGGATAAACTCAGAAGTCAGAAGAGATCTAACGTCATTCTAAACTAAATTTCTTACTGTTCTTTTATTGATTCTGTTTTTCATGTTTTAATGATACTTGAGTAGTTTTTATCAGAAAAATGATATCATTGTTGAATTTTTAAGGGTCATCTTATGTCTAATTATGTTTAGTTTGGAGAAACTTTTGATTAGGTTTGCAATGGTAGGTTAGTTTGTAGTCAAGGTTGATTTCACTAGTGTAAACAAAATTTATTGAAATTAAGCATGGAATTACTTTCGAAAAGGGTGCTGATTCCGTAGGCCCGAGATTTTTGTTCATCCATCCAATTGTTTCAGTTATGGCGAAAAGAGAATTTTGGAAGGAAGTTTTTGTTTGGAAAGTTTTTTTTTTCTCCTGCAACATATTATTTTATTCAGGATAATATTTTATTGTGAATATTATTTTTCCCTTTTTACTTTCCTTCCTTTTGTGTAAAGTCTTGCTGTTAAATTTTCTTCTATTTAACCCCAAATCGTTCACCATGTTTTGTGTATGCATTCAAGAAAGACAGAAAATCTCAAACATTTACATTCTCGGCTTCTATCTCAAGAAAAAGTTGTTGTGTTGTCTTGAACATAGTCATTTCGATTAAGTAGTCCGTGTGGTTTTCTGCAACTTGTAAGTTATCTGTTGATAATGTATTAAACAGCACGTTGTCTTTAAAGAAGAAGAAAATCCTTCATAACCAAACTGGTTACTGAAGTGTTTTGAAACGTTCTGACGAAGGTCATTAGTCCAAGGGGAGACTCCATTGATTAACTTTCTATCAGATAATAAGGTTGTAGTTTGACTAAGATTGAAGATTTTGGTTGCCAAAATCTAACTTTGACTTTCAGTGATAATAGAGTTTGTATCACAATAATAGTACTGAGTGTTTAAGTTGGTGAAAATCTCTGTACTAGAATCATAATAGGTTGATTATGATTAAAAGTTATCAAAGTAATAAAATATCTGATCATGGGTCAAGGAACCCCTAGATGTAGATGTTGAGTCATCGAACTGGGTTAACAAAACGTTGTGTGTTCTGACTGTTTTTACTTTATGTTCTTTTTGTTGTTGCTTCAGTTGCTTAACTATTGATACTAAAGGTTGTTTATTTCATTTACTCTCTGGTTAATTTTTACAATTGGTATCAGAGCAAGGCTCTCTATCTTAAATGGATATTGCTCGTGAAAGGACCTCTACTTCAAGGACTCATGTTCTCGATGGGATCTACTATGCTTACTCGAAAATGAAAATGATCTCCTTTCTAAAATCAGTTGATAGCAAGTGCTGGAAATCTGTGATCTCGGGATGGGAACCACTAACTGTGAAAGATGATGGGAAAGTATATCTCAAACCTGAACTTACTTGGTCAAAGGAAGAGGATGAAGAATCTTTAGGAAACTCTCGTGCACTGAATGCTCTGTATAATGGAGTTGATCAAAGTGTCTTTAAACTTACCAACACGTGTGTCCACTAAAGAAGCCTAGAGCATATTGGAAGTTGCGTATGAGGGAACCTCAAAGTTGAAAATCTCAAGACTTCAGATTCTGACCTCAAAATTCGAAGCCCTTAAAATGAATGAAGAAGATTGTCGCAAATGTTCATGTTCGGGATCTCGCAAACGAGTCCTTTGCTCTCTGGGGAAAAGTTGTCTGACATAAAGCTTGTAAGGAAAGTTATGAGATCCCTTTTGTCTTGGTTTAATATGAAGGTCACTGCCATAGAGGAAGCCAATGATATTACCACAATGCAACTAGATGAACTGTTTGGTACCCTTCTGACCTATGAACTAACATTTGATGAAATTACTACAAAGAAGAAAAACAGTATAGGTTTCCAAAGTGTAAGCGATGACTCAGCTAAATCATCTGAAAAGAGTGTAACTGATGAAAACCTAGTTGAAATTGTTGCACTGCAAGCTAAACGATTCTCTAAATTCAAAAACAAATTCTATAAAAAATCTGGAGGTTTCAAACCTGATCAAAATACATAGCATAATGGAAATCAAAATTTTGCATCATCTAGTTCAACTACTACATCAAGAAGAAGAGAAGATGATCGTACTAATGATAATCAATTCAAGATTGATAGGTCCTTAAAATGCTATGAATGTGATGGTTTCGGACATTATCAATCTTATTGTTCTACCTATCTTAAAAGAATGAAGAAGGGATTTTATGTTACCCTACCAGATGATGATTCATCATCAGACAGTGAGTGTGAAGATTTCGAAAAAGTTTTGATGTGCTCTCTATCTGAGGAAGTAGCTGAAAAATCAAAGTTATCTGAACTCATAGAGACATAGAACTCTTCCTTGTCAAGTGGGGAGATCATGAGCATGTGGGAAGAAGAACAAAAATTTCTAAAAGCTATGCATGAACAAATTATTACTCTCAATGAAGACAAGTTACGTCTAATGGAAAGAATTACAACATTAAAGAAAGACTTGAAAAGACGCACGAAACAACCATGACTCTCTTTCAAAGTCGATTCATCTACTCACTTCAAGAACAAACACTTTAGATGATATTTTAAACAAACAGGACATAAAAAATGACAAACAAGGCATTGGCTTAAGAAAGCTCATCATCAAAACTAGGTCCTACTGTTTTTGTCTGTGGCTCTAAAGTAAAGACTGTGGAATTTGATTCTTGCACTAAATAAATATTCAAAGGTGAGCCTGGTAAACAGGTACATTCCAATAAATGGATATATCATTACTGTGGAAAACTAGGACACATTAGACCCTTCTGTTATAAATTTCATCATATTAGAAAGTTCTCCCATCATGTTAGAAAGATTCTCTTCAAAGAAATCTATTGAGAAAATTGTTTCCCCCTAAGTCTACCTGGAATAGAAAAGAGACACCCACTCAAAGTGTGTGCAACGTGGCATTTACCACTATTCACTCACCAAACTATGAAGACTGGCACTTTGACAGTGGATGTTCTAGACACATGACAAGTAAATCTTTTCTCTTTTTCGTTCTAGAACCAAGCAAAATAAGACAAGTCACATTTGGAGATGGTGCTAAAGGAAATATAAATCATTCAAAAGCTCCAGCTCTCAACGATGTGAGACTTGTTGAGGGTCTTTCAGCAAATCTCATCAGTATTAGCCAACTATGTGATCAAGGTTACTATGTCATTTTCTTCGAAGAAAAATGTGTTGTTCTGGAATCAAATAAGGATATAATAATGATTGTGACTCGATTATCTGACAATTGCTACCACTGGAACAATAATAGCAAGAGCCTTATATGCAACTTGTCAAGGTCTGACGAAACTATGCTCTAGCATAAACGACTCTATCACATAAGTGTCTCGTCTATCTGCAACAAAATGAGGGCTTATGAAGTACAAGGTGTACGACTTTTAAAACAATCATCTGAAATCTTCTGTTCAGAATGTTCTACTAGAAAGCAGACAAAAGCCTCACATAAATCTAGTAATCACAATCATACCAATCAAATACTAGATCTTCTCCATCTGGATCTTATGGGCCCCATGCAAGTAGAAAGTCTTGGAAGGAAAAAATATATGCTCGTGATTGTTGATGACTTCTCCAAATATACATGAGTAAAACTTATCAAAGAAAAATCAAACACGTTCAAAGTTTTTCGATCTTCGTGTCTTCGAATTCAACGAGAAAAGGATAGAAAATCATAAGTGATCACGACAAAGAGTTTTGGAACTCCATGTTCTCTGAGTTCTACCAATCTAAAAGAATATTTCATGAATTTGTAGCTCATTAGACTCCGAAAGAAAATAGAGTGGTAGAAAAAAAAATAGAACACTGCAAGTAATGGCTCGTGTCATGCTCATGCAAAAACAATCCCCTTATATTTATGGATTGAAGCTCTCAATATTGCATGTCACATTCATAAATGAATTGTGCTGCGTTGTGGAACATCCATTACCAACTACCAACTGTGGAAATTAAAGGCTGCAAACCTAATATTAAATACTTCCACATTAATTTTTGGAAGCAAATGTCACATTCTAAATGACAGAGAATATCATCATAAATGGGACTCTAAGTCCGACGAAAGTATTTACTGATCATCGTTATGTGTTCTGACTCTTTCCTAACTTTATTCTAAACTAAATCTTCTTACTATTCTTTTATTGATTCTGGTTTTTGTGTTTCAATGATACTTAAGTAGTTTTTATCAAAAAATGATATTATTGTTGAATTTCTAACGGTCATATTATGACTAATTATGTTTAATTTGGAGAAACTGGATTAGGAGCTATTAAAGATTTTGATTAGGTTTGCAATGGTAGGTTAGTTTGTAGTCAAGGTTGATTTCACTAATGTAAGTAGAATTTATTGAAATTAAGCATGAAATTACTTTCGGAAAGGGAAACTAAAGAGTGGAATTAAACTCACTCTAAACTAATTCAAATACCACAAATTCTGCATCCAATTTTTTAAAGTTCATATATTTTTTTTAGTTTTAGGGTATTTGTTAATAAATCTTTTAGAAATCTTAGGACATTTTGACCGACTTTTTCTGTCAGTAAAACTAATAATTTGGGTTTTTTTTTTTGGAGAATTATTATTGATTGCAAAAGAAAATTGAAACTATTTATAAAATATAGAAAAAAAAACTCAAAATGGCTACAAAGAGATGAATGAGTTATGTTATATTTTGTAAATAGTGCCAATATTTTGTTATTTTTATAATGTTCCAACAGGATTATGGTTCTTAAAGAAACTTTTGGAATTCAAAATATATTTTCTAAATCTAAACTAAGTACTTACCGTTTTATAAAATTAAGTAGTCTTGTAGGTAAGTCTACAATATGAGGCTTTTATAAAACTTTAGAGTCCGTTTGGTAACGTTCCTATTTCCTATTTTCTCTTTTTTTAGAACAAAAAACAGAAATGTGTTTGATAATTGTTTCTGTTTCTTGTTTCTTGAAAAAAAAAACGCCAACAAGAGCTTAGCTCAATTGGCTCCTGTATGTAACTGTTTCTAGTTTTCTGATTTTCGTTGATTTTTTTTATTTTATTCACGTTTAATTCAATTAAACATCAAACAAAAAATATATGTCATCCATTAAACATAAAAATATAAAATTATCAAACCTAGATAGGAATGTCTTCTTGTAATCTTATTGTAAGCCCTCATTCATTTTTCCTTTTATATAATAATATTTGAAGTTTGAAAAACAAGTTTACATCCAGTAGCCAATCTTTTCAATAAGGTAAATTGGTTTTAATAAGAAGGTTTGGAATAAATTTAGTTTGGTTTAAGGCTTCGACTTTTTGAGGTGTTGAAAAGAGCAAGTTAGGAGCAAAAAGTGAGTTTATTTTGAAAGTGAGGGATACTTTTGTCTATATCTATTATTAGTCTTTTTTTTTATTTTATGAAGCAATTAAAAGAAAAAGAAGAGGGGAACATCTTCAGGAGGTCTCGAGCGCGCCCCCTACCCTTCCTTCGCGTTGTTCCCTCTCCTCCATCTTGTTCTCGTTCACCTGTCGCCGCTTCATCATGCTACAAGACAGCCACAAACTGTGCCGCTCATCTCCTTCACGTCATCTAGTGTCACGTTGCAGCCTTGTCTCCCTCTATTCACTAGATGACGACGTGCAGTCGATGAGCAAAGCCCCGCCACATCACCCTCAACACAGTCGTAAGCCGATTCTTCAACACCTCTCCTATAGTCGTCGTGGGTGGTAGCTCGCTGGAGGCCAAGCAAATCTTTGTCCATCTCCATTCTTCTTGTAAATCCAACTTTTTAGAGTAAGATTTTTATGGTTCAGGGTTGTTTTCTTTAGGTGATTTTGAATACCCATTAAGTTTAGACATAAATTTAACATTTCCCACAACATTTTGGATGTTAGATTTGAATATTAGAGGAGTTGGAGTTGCTGTTCAACCATTTGAAAACTCACAATTGAGTGTTTCTTACACAACTTTGATAAATTTCTAAACTTATTGGAGTCAATCTTGAATACCCGTTTGATTCTAATGCTATATTTGAGTAATCCATGATGGTGGACAATTGATTTGAACTTAGAAGGTACTTAGGATGTTACCCATTGAAATTAAGGGTACTATAATGAGTTCTTGGTAACATTTGGAATAGTTTCTATGGACTATCTCTGGTTTTTATTGTGGTTTGAGCTACACAAAAAGAATTAAAATATAAAGTTGGATTCGTTTGAAAGTTAACTCAATTTTTAACAAGTTTCGTGGATAAAGTTTCAGTTAATCCTAAGGTTAAGTGAATGATTTTTGAAGTAGAAAATAGATCATAGACTTCTCACGTAATTTTGAGAAGCCTCTGATTTTTTTAGTATCCTAGAATGTATAGGTGAAACTAAAAGCTATTTTTGATATGGTTAGAAAGATTTTTAAATTTCCTACAACTTTCATGAAGATTTCATGAACTAAAAATGACAGGAAGTAGGTTAAATTTCAGGATCAAAATTGGAAGTAAGCAGAAGATAGGAGTTTGCTTTACTGTATTTCGAGTGAATTCTGTGTTAATTCGTGGGGAATCTCATTTTCATTCTTTCTAGTAAATTGTAGAGGGTTCCAAAATAAAGAGTTTGATATAAAGTACATAATTGTTTATTAAGTATTGAAGAAGTTATGATTAGTTGAAGTTAACCTTCTAAAGCTGGAAATTTCTGGAAAAGTATGGAATTAAAGACCACTAAGATTGATTTATTTCGATTGTTTATGGCGTTAAGACTTTAAGATGAAGCTAAGGGTTCAAAAGTGTAATTTTAGCCTATATTAAATTATGTAGGGTTTGATACAAATTAAAGATGAAAATGAGAATTTAAGCCTTTAGACAATAAATAGCTTAAAATGCTAGTAACGAAGTGTTTTGAAAATTATTGTGACATCTTGCTATGTGAAGGTAACTGAGAGGTCTAAATCTGTGTCTTAAGTCAAACCAACGTGGGGAAAGCGTATAATCCTAGGAGAACGAATTCTTTTTTTTTCTACTATGAGTGGTTACTTTCAAACATTTGATATGAACATTGTTTACCTTGGTTTTATCGATGCGAATGTTTGTTTGTTTATTAAGAAAACTCTGTTTTAGCTTTGAATTGCTTGAAATAGTATGAAACATAATTTGAGATGTTGGTTTATGATAATGAAATGTGAAGGTTAGTTTTCGAACCATAAAACCAATGTACCAAGGTGATTTTTTACTCATAGGCTACGTAAATGTGTTTTCGTAGCGCCACCTATGGTTGTTAGGGGGTTCTGGGTTTGAAAGAGATCGTGAACGGAGATCCGAGAACCTGAGCCTAGGTGTGGATATGGAAGGAGGATTGAGATATGGCTTCAGGCCTAGTTTAATCCATGGTGGGTGGCTTTATTTACACATAGGAGCGGATGCATGTTGTTACTGTGGTAGATGCTAATTATGTGTGAGCTCTATTTGACTATGTGTTTCCTTGTGGTTATGGATCACGTGTGAGCTATTCTGGGTCGTGTGTTTAGTATGCTATCATGGTCAAATTAGATGAACATTACTATTGTGGCGGGTACTAAATATGCGTGAGCTAGTTGTGGCTGCATTATTCCTTGATCATGTGCGTGCTACTCTTGGCCATATGTTTAGACATCTTGCCATGATCGGATTGGCTCCAGGTTTGTTGGTTGATTGAGGGTTATGTGATTATAACGTTTTATTTAATACATTATTATCAATGAATATTTACACATCTTATTAAGCATATTTTTATGTGTATTTGTGTCAAGTTACTTGCTACTCACTAAGCTTTCAGATTATGTTTTCAATATTTTCTCCCCCTCCTCAGGTAGTGACCTAGGACCAAGCTTTGTTTGAGCCTCGTCATTCTTGTGGATCTTCATGTTCCTTTTCTTTTCTTTTCTTTTTTTTTTTTTTTGTATGTGTATAGTTTAAACTTTTGTAATTCTCCAAAGGGTGATTAGTCTCATCTAGAGATTCATTATGGACTTGTGTTTTGGAAGATCCCTAATTAGTTTGAATACTTATGTATGTACTATGTAGTTTGCACCTTAAATTCTAATTGAAGTTTTGAATCAGTATGGATGTGTGTGATAAGACACATTAGTTGTATGTAGTATTTGATTTCCGTTTAAAATTTTATAGAAGTGGAAACGACTTCTTTTCAGGTGTGGTTACCTCGTATTTTAGGGGAGGTGCGGTCAAAAATTTTGCAGATTTCTCTTGAAAATGATGTTTTATAAATCTTACGTTTCAAAAGAATGTTTTAAGGAGTAGATTTCACACCACAATCTATTTGAAGAGAGAAATTTTAGAACGGTGTGTGACACTTATGGAGAACAAAAAGAAGATTGGGATCTGAAGGATAGATCCAACGAGAGGAAGACGAAAACCCACGACGAAGAGAAGGATCGAAACCCACGACAAAGAGGAAGACAAAAACCCACGACTAAAACACAGATCTGATGAAAATCCACACCAATAACACAATTCACGTGAAGAGAAAGACATCATGTAGAGGAAGATGATAGGAGGCGAAGAGAAGGATGATGAGAGGAAGAGGAAGATGACGAGGACGACGAAAGGAAGAAAAAAAAATCACGAGAGGAAAATGAAAAATGAAAATGAAATAGAAAAAGAATTGAGAAAAGGGAAAAGGAAACCAATAGAAATAATTGAGAAAAAAGACAAAGAAACCAATAGAAAAAATTGAGAAACGGGAGAAACTATTTTTTTTTGTTCTCAATAATTTCTTATAAAATGAGAAACATTTCTACTTTTTTTTTAGAACGAGAAATAGAGAACGTTATCAAACACATCCGTTTCTTAAGAAATGAAAACATAAACAAGAAACAGAGAACGAAAACGTTACCAAACGGGCCTTTAGAAACTAAACTCTTGCTTTCTTCAAACTATTGGACCTAATTTTGTAAATTAATCAATTTTTAAAGAAAAATTATTATAATAAAAATTTGGTGAAAATATATGCAAAGTATAACAAAATTTTAAAATCTATCATTATAAATAGAAGTCTACCGTATCTATATAAAATTTAAAATTTGCTATATTTTGAAAATATTTTTGGTTCATTATATTTTGACAATGTCCCAATTTTTAGTTATAATTTATATTCATAAATACATTAATAATAGTTTATTGTCAACTAAATCTTAATAAATAAGTAAGACTAGTTTTATGATTTATAAATATATAGTGTCAAATACATTTAAATTATGTAAGTTGGTTTATTATAAATATATAGTGCCAAAATACATTTAAATTCTCAATCAAATTAGTTATGCATGAAGTTAAGGGTGTTAAAAAAATCCATCCACTCAAACCATGCAATTTGGATCGAATTATCTACTAATTTGAGTTGAGTTAGTTTCAAATAAGTGACAAGTTTATGAGTTGAGTTGGTTCATGGGTTCAACAAAAATAATTTAAGCTAAATCAAACCACCCTGAAAGTATATTAAACTAAATTCATTTTTTTCTCGATAACTTATTCTTCAACAACTCCTAAAAGTAGTATATTAGTACTTTAGGAGAAAAACATTATATAAATTAAAATGAAGTTTTAATCTGAATTCAATATAAGAAAATAATTAAATTAAACTTTTACGTATTAATATTTTATTTCTTTTTGTGAATAAAAATTAAAAAAAAATAACTCTAACAATCCAAACTAACTCAACCTAAATATTTGATGGTTGGGTTGGATCAACGATTTCTAATAATATTTGTGTTGAAAATTTTACAACCTGAACGATTGGTTTGGATTTAATAATTACTTCGATCCAATTCGATCGAACTCACAAATAAATAAAGTAGAATTAGAAAATTCATCCAAATATTTTCCTAAAAAGGTAACCTATGTATAAAAGAAATTGAAAATGTTGTTTTCTAAATAGGAAATTAATAATGGAAAAGAAGGGATCCACAACCATATTGATGCCCTTTTAAAGGAAATGTAGCATAGCATCCACTTTAATTTTAACTCAAACCAACAAATGGAAATGGTAAACCAATTTCAACACACCTACTCTCAAATATGAATTACCTTCTTTAACAACCTAACCCAAAACTTAGATCAAATTAAACCTAATCTCAATTTAGTTTAATTTAAACACTATCATTTTTCTTTTTTCTTTTTTTCTTTTTTCGTTCTAAAGGTGTTTAAGGTTTAAATCAAGGTTTTATATTTTTAAAGTTTTTTCCTGTCGTACTTAAACAAAATCATGTTGTAATTGTACTTAAACAAAATCATGTTGTAATGTGTATTCTCTCATGTTTCAATTATGGAACTCAATTTCAAGAATTAATAAATCTTCCATTAGGACATTCACAAATGAAGCGAAAGCCTTAGGAAATTGTTTAAAACAAAGAATAAAAGAAAACAGGTAAAATATAAATTAAGAAAATATAAAAAAAAACTTTCACTATTACAAAACTGGCTTTACTTGACGCTTTTAAATGTGTCAAGTAATCTAGTGTCAAGAATAAGAGAGGTATACTTCACATTTTTTAAGCGTCAAGTAAAGTCAATTTACTTGATAGGTAAAAAGCATCAAGTATTTGAAATTACTTGACGCTTTTTACGTGTCAAGTAATCCAGTGTCAACAATAAGTAGGATTTTTTTTACAGTTTTTAAGCGTCAAGTAGAATTATTCTTGACAGTTTATAAATGTCAAGTATATAAGATTTGTTGACATTTTTTACGTGTCAAGAATTTGTTTACTCTTGACACGTTTTGCATGTCAAGTATTTTTTTTAATTATATATTTTAAAATATTCTCATAACTAAATCAACATATCAACAAAAAACAATACCCAGATTATGGAAACCTAATTTTAAGGAAGATGAAAATCCACAAGAGACGGACCATATTTTGACTCGTTGGAGAATCAAGAAATAGAGAAAAAAATGGATACCTTTAACCTGAGAACGAAGTGAAAGAGGAATGGAGAGTTGGAGAGAAACGATTAGTCAGAGCACGGAGATGTAGCCGAAGAGAAGAGAGAAAAGGAATGAAGTTATACGATGAAAGTAGAGAGGAGACGAAGCTGAAGTCGAAGAATGGAGAACGCATAGTCAGGGAGAAAACGAAGTCAGAGAACGAAACGGAGAACACCTAGTCGGGGAAAAAGAAGAAAATGAGCAGAAGAAGAAAAGAGGAAAGGAGCAACAAATTAGAAATAAAATTGGGGATTTAATTTGGGGATATGGAAAAGAGGAAAAGTAAAGAAAAATTAGTAAAGAAAAGTAAAGATAATTTTTTTAGACAAAGGGAAAAAACAATTTTTTGACATGTTTTACATGTCAAGTATGTAAAACTAGACTTGACGTTTTTAACTTGTCAAGTATTGAAATTTTTAGAAAAAAATTATGCATTTTTTCCACTTTCTGTTATTCTTGACGTTTTATCATTTTACTTGACAGTTTCTATTAAAACTGTCAAGTATATCAAAAATGCAGGAGTCAAGTAATGTTGTTTATGTAGTAGTGTTTATAGTGTCATTAATTTAAATATGAAACCAAATCTAATTATTTAGACTTGTACATTTGTATACATACTAATTTAGATGATCAATAATCCAGATTAATAATGAAAAAGGCAAACTATGTTATGTGTTTGAGCAATGTAAATTGTTTACCTATATGTATTAGACTTTTTCTAATCTATTATGTAAGGTATCCACATGTTTGAATCCAAAGAAATGTTTGATTCATATTGAAATGAATTGCAATGATATATTCTCGTGGCCTTGATTTGTATCTCGGGACATAACAAACAAACTCTACGACTCTTTTTAACATCTAATTAAAACACCCTTGAATTTAGAACTCCGAAATTCAACATGATGGCTGCTTAAGTACTTAAATCGTGAGGCCTATGCATTTTTCATTTTTCGATCACAATGTCATGAAACTGTGCTCGAGCAATGGATCGGTAGCACAACCACACCCCTTTTGGGGCACTTTTAGCCCTCTTTCCTTCACTACTTTGGGTATTAATTACCCCATTCGTGTCTTTTCCATTTTTTAGCAAAAATAGATTGTTTTCCCCTTATTCATTCTTATAATATTTAAGTAAAAGAAAAAAATTTACATTAACAAATGCTTTTAGCTAATTAGTGTAATTCAATAGTGATTAAGGTTGAAGCATAATGTCTAATAATTTGGGTAGTACTTAGTAGCCCTATTTGATCAAAATAATTAATTGGTAGAATTAGGTGTAGGTGATTAAGTTAGGTTGGTGAAGGCCAACATGTAATGATCCAAATTCACAAACGGAGGTGGTGCACAATTTGGTGAAATAAAAGATTGGATCGAAGCCTAATTCCAATAACGAGAGGTATCTGTCCAACTGCATGTAAGGCTTCTTCAAAACTCTATTAAATAGGAGAGCATTTTACTTTTTCTTTTTCATTGATGAAAAACAACTTTAAAATGCTAAACAATACAACTCTCCTTAACATCTAAAAAGCTAGAACACAGTCAAATGTGTAAGTCGTTCTTGAACAGATTCGGTAACCGTGTAATTTGTTTTGAAGTACATATTATTAAACATTTTTTAATCAAAAATATTCTTTTATAAAATAAAAAAAAAAAAAAAAAAAAACATTTTCCCTTATAGTCAATCAAAATAAACACTTAATATTCTTTCTTCTACTCTGTATAATAATGAATTTAAACAATGAATTATTTTTCTTAAAAAAAATATATAGTTGACCAATAAATAGAATTATTATCACTTAAAAAAATATTTGTTGTGGTGATGTGGCAGAATTTAATTGACCAAAATTTCTTGCTCAATGGATGCTCCTTTTCGAGATTCACGCACATGTATGGGTGAGTGAATCTCGAAAACGATAAGCTGAAACAAAAAATATAAGTGATTTGTTCTTGACTTTGGCTCGAGTTAATATGTCAAATTAATCACTCTATGCATTTGGACATAAATGTGATTAAAATGCTATATGAAATTTGGTGAATTTTGAATTTAATTAAAAAAAATTTCAATAAAAATTATATGAAATATAGTTTCTTCTTCTTTTTTTTTTCTCTGAATGTTTGATTTTTTTATAATGAATTTAAGGGGAGAATTGAGACTTAAAATTGAGAAAATTGGCAAATTGTAATCTTTCTTTTTAATTAGGAGAAGATTTAAATATATATATATATATATATATATATATATTTATATATAGTTCGTTATTTTATTAATTTATTTTGGAATAAAGGAAAGGAAATACCAAACTCCTCAATGAACTCTTAATTCAATATTTAACCTCTTAATCAATCTCAACTCCAAGTTTGTTGAGAAGCTTGAGGATTTGATTTGTTGCCTTTTGAAAAGTGAGAAGGTTAGATACCCTGCTATAGCACAAGTATTGAACTACAAGAGTTACCAAATCACACAGAAGATAAATAACACAGTGCACTTTGGTAACCCAGTTCAACAAATATGACCTACATCTGGAAAGCTTCTTTGCTCAGATAAGAGATATTATTGAGACTCATCACTTGTAACTTATTTCATGACGCTCACTACTTTTTTGGCTTATTGGGTTTGTACATGATAGACAATGTAACTCTATCATAGCACTCACTGCTTCTTAGGCTTCTTGGGTTTGTACATGATAAACGATGTAACTCTTTCATGAAGCTCGTTGTTCTAGCTATGGCTTTTTAGTTTATACATGATAGACGATGCAATTCTATCATGGCGTCCACTGCTTCGACTTCAGCTGCAACATATTAAAGACGAAGATGCTGATAATGATGATCCTCTCAGTTGCAACACATGGGAGAAGATGAAGATGACGATGATCCTCTCAGCTGCAACACATGGCAGAAGATGATGATGATGATCCTTTTGACTGTAACACAGGACGGAAGATGATGATGATGATTCTCTTGGTTGCAACACATGGAAGAAGATGAAGATGATGAATCATCCTCTCGACTACAACACATAGGAGAAGATAAACATGATGATGATCCTCTCGACTGCAACACATGGGAGAAGATGAAGATGATGATGATCCATTACAAGAAAGTGGAGCTCTTCCGACGCACAAAATCATCGGAAGATATATAAAAAGCGTCAAAAAAAGTTTTCCCGACGCATAAATATACGTCGTGATACAAGTCAAGAAAAATGTGTCAAAAGAGGAACTCCCAACACACAATATTTAGCATCGGAAGTTTATGGACATCTTCCAACATTGTATGAAGGTCAAAAATGCTTTCAATATAGCGTTGGGAGATGTCTAGGAACTTTCAGTGCTGAAGGTTGTGCGTCGGGAGTTCCTCTATTTTTTTTAAAAAAAATACCTTCCATTATTAAATGGAAGGTATATACATCCACCCTTAGACTTGTATACAAATAGTACAAAACATTTATTAAACTGCCCTCATTATTACATTTTTAAAATAAATAAATTAATTAATTAATAATAAAGAAATAAAGGAGTAAATACAACTAAAAGATCTTTCATTGTTAAAATCAAGTTCACATCAATTGAGGGCAAAAGAATTACCTTATAGGGATATTGTAATTCCTTAATGTCGTATAGACTTTCTCTCTCGTCAACATCTATAATTCTTTAAACCTAAGATGAAAATATTGTTGGTTAAAGTATAACATTTTTCGTAATCAACCCATATGCATTCCAACATCAAGCATTTAAGCATTCAAACAATCTCAGTGTATCCAATATCTTGTAGCAAAATCAATCTCATCAATATCAATGAGTAATTTCAAATCAAATCAAGTATCTATGACCTATCTGCAATGGAACGTGAACGTAGAGACATATGGGTACCGCTACACCTAATTATTTATGTTCTTGTATTGCTACTACATGTAGAAGAAAGAAGATACAAAAATTAGAACCATAAAGGAACTTTAAGGTGTTAGTTTCAAATTTCAAAACAATTGAAACTTTGATGAAAAACATTGTGTAATCCAATTTGGAAGCCAAAACAGATGTTTTTTGGGATAAAGGAGGGGCAAGTTGCCAGGACAAGATGCCTTTGGCAACTTGTCACATAGATCTCAAAAAGTTACATGAAATTAAAAAAATCCCAATTCAGACAATTATGCTCAAAGTTATGAACTTCCAAAGTTTAAATATAGTTGATGTAATTTTGAAGGAAATTTAATGTCAAGATACGTTAATAAAATGCTAACTTTATGATAATAGATGTAAAGATCGTGAATAAACGCATTAAATCAAGTGGTCATATGCATAAAATGAGTTAGTATTGATAGAGGTTCCACAACATTCATACATAAACTAATTAAAATTCAACCAATCCTACAAAATCAAATATAAATTCAATTCAACCACAAACTAACTATAAATTATAAAAGTAACACTTTTCAACCAAACTTTAACTAAAATGTACACAACAATAATATTTACCAACAACATTCGTCCACATACAAATTATTTAAGGCAACGTCGTCTACAATCCACAATATATAACCCCCCCCCCCCTCAAATTCAATATAACCCTCCTCAATGCAATATAACCCTCCTCAAATTCAAAATAATTTCTCAACTTCAACATTTCGATCTCAACTTCAACACTTCAAATTCAAATTCCTAAAACCTACAACTAATTCAAAATCCTAACAACTCTTCAAATTCAAATTCAATATTAAAACCTACAACTAATTCAA
This sequence comes from Cucumis variabilis, assembly GCA_037974545.1. Taxonomy (NCBI): domain Eukaryota; kingdom Viridiplantae; phylum Streptophyta; class Magnoliopsida; order Cucurbitales; family Cucurbitaceae; genus Cucumis; species Cucumis variabilis. Next base: position 17,483,253 of record JBBPDI010000003.1, read on the forward strand.
AATCTAAATACTAAAACTAAATTAAAATCTAAAACCTAAACCTAATTTGAAATCTAAATACTAAAACTAATTAACTAAAAAAAATAAAAACTAAACCAAACCACTTACCGAAATGAAGAGTGACGATGGCAGATGACGACGAACGGTCAGACAAGGACGATGGCGAGCGGCAACATGGATCTCTCTCCTTCTTGGTCTCTCTCTCAACTCTCTCGGTATTCTCCTTTCAGTTCTATGAATTATAGAACTGAAGTGGATTTCTATAAGAGAATTTTCAATGCATATCGAAAATGTTGAGAGACACTCCTATTTCCGACATCATAAGTAAAATTTCAAAAATAGTTTTTACCTCTTCCAATGATTTACTTATGACGTCGGGAATGACTAAACTTTTCCCGACATCGTGTAAAGAGACGTTGGAAAAAATGCAAGAATTAAATATTTATTTATCTTTTCTCGACGTCTTGAATCAAGACGTTAGGAATACTTGTCTCGATCAATGTGTATTTTTTTATACATCGGGGATTAGGTTTTCTTCCAACATTACTTTTGTCGATACTTTTTTTGTGTGGGGAGAGCTTCGATTTCTTGTAATGATTCCCTCGGCTGCAACACATTAAAGATGAGGATAATGACCCTTTCGACTGTAACACATTGAAAATGAAGATGATGATCCTCTCGACTGTAACACATGGGAGAAGATGAGGATGGCGATCCTCTCGGTTGCAACATATGAAAGAAGATGAAGATGATAATCCTCTAGCCTGCAACACAGTGGAGAGAAGGCAGAGCTCGCTGCATCAATAACGCCTAAATCCTTCGAACTTAAGCTTGAAGAAGCAATGATGAAGAGTTTGAGCTTGAAGAAGCAACGGTGAAGTGTGGAGCTTAAAGAAGCCACGATGAAGTTTCTTGAGAAAGAAGAAGCCTTTGAACTTGAATATCCCAAGACTTAGACTAGAAATAACAACGGTGCCTTCGAGAATTAAGAAGACCTATATAGACGATTTGATCCCGTTGAAGAATATTTAAATGTCCACCTTTAGAGATTAGACAATTAAACACCCTTGTCATCACCTAAGAAGTCATCAAAGCCCTAGGTACGATTCATAAGAGTATGGAGGTTGTATGCGAAGAATTTAAGAACTTCAAGTGGAATCTTTGACTTTGTCTCCCTTGCCCCCATTCTTTTCTTCTCTCTTTTTTTTTTCATTGCAATTCTTGTAAAGGCAATTTTTTTGTGTGACTACTCTTGAATTTTTATACTATAAGATCATAATGAAGCATAATTTTTTTTTTGCGTACGATTGAACTTAAAAGTAAACTTTAAGCTGCCTACGTACCATTTTTATAACATAGGGATCAAGTCATAATGTAATTCAACAGTTTTTTTTTTTGTCATTCACCTTTTAAGCTCTTGTGAACTAGGAGCACCATGCAGTTTAGGCTCTTGCGATAAGAAGCTTTGCATATTTAACAACTCATATTTTCATCAAGAATTTGTTGATCACTTTCTTAATTTGTAGAATTGGTGAATATAATGAGTCTTGGCTTTACTGTCAATGAACCTTCTATATTTATGTCAACAGACAACTTCCTCTTCAAGAGTAATGGGACACGACTATGAACCTTCTCGTTATTATTTTCTTTATGAAGTGGTTTTGCCTTCAAAGTTTCATCTCTCCTTCATGTTGATCGCTTGTCATCTTTAGACGATCAAAGCAGATGTTGAAGGTCGATTTTTCTTCGATGTGAAGATACTTAGCCTTTTGAAAGCTGAAGTTCAAGTATAAGTAAACGTTGGACATTGGTTTTCTTCTTCTTTCATGGCCATACTCAATTCTTGAAAGACGAAAGATCGAATAGTTGAGGGCTTAATACGATCAAAGACGGAAGTCCTTTGCTTAATTTCATTTGAATTGTCTACTTCTTTAAAAGATTTATAATTATTGTCAACTTCTACTATACTGAAAGTATGAAATGCAGTGGCTTCTAATACTTACTTTGGATGATCATCAAGAAATCTTCTTGGGAGAAATTCTCTCAAAGTTATCGACCGTCGAGGTCGAAGGAAATCTTCTGATTGCTCCGGTCGTTTGCATTCTGGCAGTTGAATAAGTTGCTTCTCTAGCAGTTGTTGTAACATGTCTGCAACATCAGAGTTAGAAAATGGATAAACCTTTTCCATACTTTCAATTTTTGTTTATTTTCTTTTATATAAATATTTCAAAGGAGTTGCATGAACAACCATAAACTCATTTATGACACTATTTGCGATCTTTTTAGTGTCATCAATCACTTATCACTCCATATTTTTGGAACCAAGAAATCTTTTGCTCCTCTATTGATGATACTTAGTTCCATACCATGGGCATGAGTCGCCAACTCTTCAAACGTGCGTGGTTTTATCTCCTACAAAATATAGAGAAGTTTCCAATGCATGCCTTTGGGTGCATATCTCAACTATAGACATTTTTGTGAGCTTGTCTTTCCCATCCAAGCTTAGAGTTCTTCATCGGTTTATGTAGTCAATGAATGACTCTCCCTTCTGCTATTTGGTGTTTGTCAACTCCATCATGCTAACGATACTATAACGATCCAACTTTTCAGAGTAAGTCGAAGTCATTATTTTACAAAAACACTTTGGTTGACACGAAATATGATAAAATTATTTGAAACAATCATTATCAAAGAAACTTTATACGGGCCCTATTTTAAACAAAATAAATTTTCTAGAGCGTCGTTTATAAATTACTTAGAAACAAATCATTCTAAACATGAAACTCATTTTAAATCCTCAAAACTAGAAAACAGTAAAAACATTAAGCGGAAGCAATTTTGAAAGAAGGTTCTCCTATAGCGATGATGTGTCCTTCTTATCCCTCGTCGATCTACCTTTCGTACTACCTTTGCCTAAAAAGTTAAATATAAAAGGGTGAGTATAAATATATCCAGTAAGAGACCCACTACTAGTCCCGTTAGGGGTAAAACTGTTAGCTTCCTATTGGGAGGTACCCTACATCTTAATAGTCAAATGATCTCGTAGGATGCACATAATCAATCTAATGCTCCCAAAGAATGCACATATCATCTAGTGCTTCTGAAGGATGCACTTATTAGTTTAGTGCTCCCTCATATCAGTCTAGTGCTCCTGAAGGATGCACAACGTGTGGTGATCATGTGGGACACCTGCAATGCACATTGTCCATAGATAAAGCTAACAATTTTTCCCCTAGTTCATTCTAACAATTTAAACAATCAACTCAAAATACAATCCAAACTACCATGATCATATAATCGTTTTAGTTCAATACATATATAGTCAATTTACCCATACTAGTACATAATCAATCATTAGCATAACGATTCATCAACCAATCAAACTATTCATAGGTGTCACCCACCTCAGTTCAACAGTACACTATCTATACATTTATATATTAGTCAACCATCCTCAATTCAGTATATCCATCAACACATGTAAATCTATATAACAGTTAAATCTCTTTCAGTAAATACATTCCAACTTCAATATAGAGTCTAATAGTAGAAATCCCTTACCTTAACGTTACCTAAGCTTCTTGATCGAACTAAAATTCAATGAAACAAACCTAAACATCAATATAAGAAACTCAACATTTTCTCCAACAATAACGTCCACTTAAATTCAACCCAATGTGAAATTCACTACTTACCTAATTAAATGGAGAATTGAACTCCAACCAACTTTCATGAACCCAATAAATTCAAGCACTAACTACAATTTACACCTTCAAGAATCAATATCGAACTAATCGATTAATTCAACATTACAACCCCAAGGTAAAATACATCACTTACCACCAAAAACCCACTAAAAGTCACAACAAGAAAAGGTAGTGATGTATGAACTGAGTTGAATAACGATGTGCAAAACAGATCTGAGCGACAAATAGGGATGGACGTCGGCTTGAAATCTCACAGCTGAAAGAAGAGGATTTTGCATGTGGCTTGGATTTGATGACTTCGGTTTGGGTCAGGCTTGGGTTTGCAACATAGAATCGACGGCTGGCACTTCACGGTTGGCAGATGAAGGACGCAACAGTGTTTCACGATCGACAGACGAAGAATGCGACAGCCCTCCACGACACGTGGCTGTCAAACACGAGGGAAAGAAACGGTATGTGGTGGCTTAGCTAACGACGAAATGCTTTGGCTTGGGCTTGGGTGTCGACGACGTGACATGCGTGGACGATCGACAGAGGAGATCAAACAGAGAAGAATAGTAGAGGGGCAACGGATGAAACTCACAGAGAAGAAGGAAGAAGATGAAAAACTTTGGGGCATGCAAAATGATGTAGGTTTTAAAATAAATAATAATAATAATAATATATTATTATTATTTTATTTATTCAATATTACTTTTTCTTTTCCATACTTAAATTCCTATTCTCTTTTCACTTCTTTTCTGTTCCATCATATTAAATTCTCTTCCACACAAACTGTTCACACGAGATTTTTAGAGAAATGTAATTCGTGGAATTGAATTTTTTATATTGATTTATATAGTGGATACAATTTCTAATATTTACTCATTTGATGTTTTCTCTATAATACAAGTTAAAACTTAGAATTTTTTAATCTTTGGTTTTCAGGATGTCGTAGTTGTAAGTCAATTTGAGTTTCGATCTTCTGGAATTCAAGAAAAGTTTAATCTTTCAAATCTTCAATCTTTCAGAAGATGTTGATCTCGAGACTGATAAGAACTTACATGTCTTGAGAGCTTTTTAGAAGTTTGGGTCTTTAATTCTTCAGAGCATTAATTCTTTAGAGCTTGAATTCTTCTTTCAATCAAAGATCTCTAAAATGAAAGGAAATGTCTTTATAGAGAATTGCCAAGGGCTTTAGGTGGGTTTGGACCCATTTGTTTGGTGGAGTTAGGCCCATATGCATTTTGGACTCGGGCTTAGGGCAATTTGTTTGTTGGACTTGAATTAGGTTGGGTTGAGCAAACTTAATTACCCTAACCTAATATAAAATATAATTATCACAATATTTGTTGTGATGATGTGTCAGAATTTAATTGGCCAAAATTTTTTTGAAGAAAATGTTGAAAGTGAGAGAAAATCATAAAAATTAAAACTTGTAATTATTTAAAACTAAGTAAAGTTGTAATTCAACTTAACCTACAAAACAATATAAAAAAATAGAAATTAAGTAAAAGAAATGACCCAAAAATGATTAAAGAAAGAAGAAGTAAATCAAACATATTTGAGTATATTTATAAATACATTGGCTAAAAAATCTCACCAACAAATGAGACAAGAAAGAAAAAAGTGAAAGGTAAGCGTGGTGAATGTGCAGTTGCCTCAAAAATCGAAATTAAGGACTGTGGCCAAGTTTTGGCTTTTGGTTGTGGTTGAAGAGTGTTTATAATTTTGGCGTTGCACTTCTCCACAAGACTCATTGCCAACCACTTGGCCCCTAACATAACCAATTTCCTTCCACACGTAAACCCCATTTCTGATTTCTCATTTCTCATTTCTTTCTTTAAACTTACAATCTTCATTGTTGCCTTGGAACATTCACCTACTCATCCATCTCTAACTAATATAAAACACAATTCTTACCATCTTTCTTAAATATATGTTCAATATCAGAAGTTTAATTCTTACCCAAAATTATATTTAAAAAATTCTTACCCAAATTTAAAAACAATAATAAATTTTTAAAAACTACTTTTTTTTATCGTTTTTAGTAGTGGTTTTCGATCGGTAGATAACACAACAATAAATTTTGAGGTGGAATGAGTGTTTATACACTTAATTTTAAAATAAAATAATAAAAACAAATGGTTACAAAATTAAGTTTACGTCTTTTTAAAAACAACTTGACTTGATTTTTGAAAACTAGATTAATAGTAGTTGAAAAAAAGCAAATAATTTAAAGGTTTATAAGCCTAGCTTTTAAAAACTAAAAAATGAAAGCTTTAGTTTGATTCTTAATAAGTTTATTGAGCTATATATGTATAAGCAAAATATTTCATTAAATATTGAACGTTAGGAAGCTGTTTATAAGGAATATATGAATGTAAATCATAAATTAATACAATTATGTATTTAAGTAAACTTTTGTAACTGTACCATTGACACCCTCTCTCAGACTGAGTTTCAATGGTTCAATTAACACCTTCTTAAATTAAAATAAATATTTTAAAACAAATTAAAGAATTGTTTATATTTAGAAAAACTATCCCTTTTAAAAATTAAATTACCATACAATAGAATCATCCACAAAATCCAAACATCAAAATTAAATTTGTTCTTTTTTATTATTGAAAAAGTTAAACCAATTCCAACATATTGGAATCTAATTTGCCTCAACTACGATTAATTTTATTATTTGGTGGATGAAGATTTTATTTATTTATTTATTTATTTTGAGAAAGTTGGATGTAGATTTTAATTGATTTTTCATTTTTCATCTTTTTTTGTATCACAATAATTATGAGGGATGGAATTTGGAGTTGAAGAGAGAGTCCACTTTGGTAGAAGAATAATTAATGAAGTTTCTATTTTATTTCCTCTAATCAAAATCCCACACAAAAATGGTACTGTTTATTTTGCAATTATCAATTTAATCATCTCAAAAATAGCTTTCTTTCTTTCTTTCTTTCTTTCTTTTTTTTTACTAAATTTGGATTAAAAGACAATCTCAATTAAAAGTAATTTAAATTATGTTTGGTGAGTCTTCAATTATAAATTGTTTTTTATTAAAAAAAATCAATAAAATTATTTTCTAATGTGTTTGTAAGTGATGCAGCTATAAATAAGGTAGAGTTGATCAAGATATTGCACAAGTGAAAGAGAGGACTAAAAAAAATAACTCCAAAGTAACTTCAAGAGTCAACAAAGGAAGAAGAAAAATGATTTTTAAACTGGATGATTGGGTTGGGTGCATTTTCGCAAGGAGTGATTTTCGTCTCAAAGGAAAACAAAGTTACATCCAAAAGAGGATGGACATTTCCAAGTTCTTGAAAAAGTAAACAACAATGCATACAAAATTGTCTTCCAGAAGAATATTCAGTAAGTTCTACTTTCAATATTGCTGACTTGAGTCCTTTTGATGTATGTGGTGACTTTCTTGATTCGAGGACAAATCCTTTTGAAGAAGGAAAAACTGATGAGAATCATGGTGTCCCACTCGTTTCAGAAGGACCAATTACAAGATCTAAAATATAAAAAATTCAACAATCATTCATTTTTCATGTACAAGAACGGATAGGATCAGTTCACCACGAATTTCATGTGCTGCGTACTAATACAAGAGATGAAGGACCGTTTGGAGTTTTGAAGGTCAATATTTTTTCGATTAAAGTGGACTATGGGGTAGATATTAAACTTTCATGAAGCCAACAATTTGAAGACCTCGTGATTACTTAATATCACATTGTTATTATATTTGCATTTATTTTAATTTAACAAGTTAGGGTAACTACGATTAATAGGTTAGTATGAAATATGGTGGTTGGAGGAAAGTTGTTAGAAGATAGAAAGGTTGATTAATGTTTTCTTTTAATTTTTTGGTATTTTCATTAATTAGGATAGAATCTCTACAAGACTATATAATGTCTTTATCCTTACATTTGTAAGAACAAGACTTTTGATGGATGTAATTTGAAATCTCATTTTGAGAATTTTTTCTTAATTTGCAACTCTTGTGATAGAATGCATATGAGTCATTCAATCTAACATTGATCAAGTTTGATTGTGAAGTAACTAAATTTAGAACAAGATTTCCAAATCTTGCTTCTAGATTTTTGATCTAAGAATTAATCTAATCCAAACTTTCTCTTGACTGATCTAAATTAGTATAAGAATGTATTAGTTTCTTATTTCAAAGAGGGGTTTGGATGAATGAATGAAAAGAAAAGAAAAAGTAAGAAAGAGTAAGAGTAAGCGTATAGATAAAAGATAAAAATATAAATATATATATATATATATATATATATATATATATATTGTTTTTCACATTCGTTTGGTTTCATGAAATGTGGGACCCAACATGTAAACTATTATTAAATGGTGTGAACAATTCACATGTATGAGGTTTATTAGTCGGTTTAACAAAATGTGGAGGGAGGAATACTAATTAATAACCAAATTTATAACTTTACCATTATAAAAAACTTAAATTTGGGTGAATTTATTTTAACTTTTCAAATTTATTTTCCAAAAGGGTAATCATAGATTAGAATAGAAGTAACCATATTTCTCCATATAATCAATTCCTATCTATCTCGCATCCCAAAAATGATAATAATAAATCAATTTGAAAGGAAAAAGTAAAATATTTGACCATACCTTTTGGAACATTTTCAAAATTTATTTTAGACAATTTTGTGAGAAAGTGTTTAAATAATAATTATTTTTTTAAGGAAATATTTTATTCTCTAATCAAGGTCTAATTGTGTGTAAAGCAATGATTAGATGTTTTGAATTTATCTCTTATGCTCCCAACTTCTCTCACTCACGCAGAACTAAGAAGTAATTAGAAAAAGGATAAAAAGATGTCACAGGCAAGTCTTTTCCTTTTTGTATATCCATCTTATTACACACCGTACATATATATATATATATATATATAATATTCTAGACAAGAATTGAGAAGAGTTTGCCATGTGGTAAAACGATAATTAAAAAAATCACAAAAATCACAAGTGGTGTTTTCTTTTTTAATTGTTTCTCTAACATTCATGGCATTCAAATGAATTTCGCATCAAACACCTATGATAAATAATTATCAACATTGATATCAAGAGTTAGAAATTCTAATTTGTTAAGACTTGACATGGTAACACTATAACATATAAATTTATTTATATTAGAAATTTAATAAGCATGTTAAACATATATTATAAAACAACTTAGATAATTATCATATTATGGAAAATTGTGACAACAATACACATCAAAAATATTAATTTTATAACATACTTATACATAATATATTAAAACAACATGCTTAGGTAAATTGATAAAAACATTTAGATCATAAAGACAATTAAAAAACTTATACTAATAGAAAGTAGACAATTAAATTATAGACATAAACCATTAAGAATCCATAAACTATACATAAATCTTAAAATAATTGAAATAAGAACCAAACATAAACAGTCACATGAATCATAAATAAATTAAAATAAATCAAACCACAATCTTATTATGAACTAACAATATTTTTAACAAACAATAATTTTGTAAACATAATATGTAAAATTACAATATGCAATATGTACAAAAGATTACATTCTCAAACATTTAAACTATGCATAATGTTTACATGGAATAGTCATGCAATGTTCACAAATACAAAACAATAAAATAAACTAATACTTTATAACTTACCTTTTGCAAATGATAAAATTGAAGAGACTCGTACTGATAATGTGTTATAAAATAAGGAATAAAGAAAATGAAACAACACAAAAGAAGAGAATGAATAAGAGAGGAAGTAGAGAACAATTAAACTCAATTGTGGTGTGTCTTACAAAAGCACTGCATACCTCTATTTATAGGACATATCATGGTATGAGTTACACTATAGAATTCAATGGAATAAAAGTTACAACATAAAATAAATGAAGAGTTATAAGAAGATTGGTAAGATATTATATCGTAGGTTATGAATATCTACCTAATTATATTTACAAAAAATATATATAATATTCTAGACAAGAATCAAGAAGAATTTGTCACGTGACAAAATCACAATTGAAAAAAAATTACAAAAACAAAGGTGGGCTAAAGATTAAAAAGTTCTATTCTATAAACTAAGTTTATAACGACTTAATTCTCTGTAATTCTTTTTTAATGTAAAAATGCTACCTATGTTCAACTTTTAGGTTTATAGTTGATCTCAATACTAAAAAGTTAAACTCACCATCACTCAAACCATAATTGTTACATCAAAATGATTTTGAAAAAAAAATAAAATATATCATAATTAGGAGGAGTGGTTATTGGGTTTAAGATAAGAGTGATTACTTAAATGGAATCAATTGGTTTGCCCCCACAACCTTTGTATGAGTTAGAGTTACTATAACTTTTATTCTTTCACTCTCACCTTTTAAATGAAACCTCAATACTTTTCTTAATTATTTTACAATTCTTTCTCTATATTACATTGTTTTTCTTTGATTTGTTAAAAAATAAGAAAAACAAAGTTGATTCAAATTTCACTTTATCATTTTTTCTATCGAATAAATATTTTTATCGTCTTCTCCTTCTTTTAAATTAAAACATTCTATGTTTTAAATAAGAAAAACTCAACTAATATTATTATTTTAGGTAGTTTTTTGAGTTTGGTTATTAGTTATTGATTGTTAATTCACCAACCATTCTAATTCAAATTTAATTTTGAAAAATGTATAAAAGTTAAAATAGTCTCTAAGGATTTTTTTATATATAAGAAAGATAGTATTTTTTAGTGCGTAACTTAAAACACCATAATTGAAAATTTACCTTCAAACTTTCAAGTTTTCGTGGTAAAGTTATAGAAATACAAGTATGAAAATTTGATGATGAAAGTGAGAACAATTAGAAAAATGAAAGTTGTAGGAGTGAAAATGAAAATTGAAGAAATTTATTTAAAAAGAAAAAAGGAAAATGATGAGGTTTGGCAATGCTGTAAATCCGGTGATATGGAAGGGCCTTTTTAGTACGTCAACGCTCTATAAATTTGCTTGCTTCGCCTTGGAATCCTCTTGGTCGATTCGATCTCACGAACCTCCTTCCATTCCTCTCCTTCACATCATTCCTTTTCCGTTTTCTTCTTCTTCTTCTTCTTCTTCTCAATCTCAATTCCTTAGTTTGAACCCACTACAATCTCTTTCGATTCTCCCTTCATCTCCATTTTCCCCATCATTCCCAACCCCAACCTCACCCATGGAGGACAAGCACGTTGCTCTTGAATCCCCCCCTACAATTGAAGATCACGACGCCGCCC
>JBBPDI010000003.1:17506514-17526308 GCA_037974545.1 Cucumis variabilis
ATTTGAAATTGAAAATTAATTTTGTAATTGAGAATTACAAAAATAAAACCAAGAACTCTTTTCATTTTTGTCTCTCTTATCATCAAAAATCAAAACCAAAGAGAAAAGAGAAAACCAAAAGGTGAGGTTCTTCCAAATACACTAGAAGAAATTTGTCCTTTAATGTCGGTTTAAAACCGACATTAATGGCCTTTAGTGTCGGTTCGAAACCGACATCTATGCTAGCGTTATTAAAAGCCTTTAATGTCAATTTTTCTTTGATTTCGGTTTAAAACCGACATCAAAGGCCTCATTAACGTCGGTTTAGAAACGATATTAATGGCCATTAATGTCGTTTTTAAACTGATATTTTTATGGTGTTATTGAAGATCTTTAGTATTGGTTGGCCTTAAAACTGACATTACAGAGGCCAACAATGTCGGTTTGAAAACGACATTAAAGTCTTGCTTTTTAGTCCATTTTTATAAATTTATTTTTATTTAATTGTTACATTATTGTCCATTTTTTATAAACTGACATTCATTCGAGTAGATAAATATTTTTTTTCATGCCAACAAATCAATAAAATTAATATTTATCTTTTGTGTCTTTTATCTTATTTTGAAAAGTTCATTAGTCTGATAAATAAGAAAGTGATTTGTGTTTGTCACTTGAATTGTTGTTTATGTTTTTTATTTTTTGTAATGAATGTTGGCTAAGGTTCACCTTTTTCAAATTTGTAGGTAGTTGAAGAATCTGTTTTCCATGTGGGATCAATCCAATTGATTTATGCATTAGTTTGATTAGAGTAGGTCACATTTCCATGTAGTGTTACAGTTAATTTATCTTTTAGATTATTATTTTAAACATAATTACCGACAATGTAATTAACATTTTGTTATCATAAATATAAATATCTTTCTAAACATATATACGTATTGTTGAAGTTTATTATTTAATTTTTTGAAAGGAGAACTATATGACAAGAAAATATGTGTTGCGAAAATGAAAGATAACGACACCAAACAAGTGTAGACATATAAGCATTTATTAAACAAAAACAGTATTGTCAAAGCACATACCTTGACAAAAATTATGTGTAACGAAACATTTAAAATGACAATATGTTGGTGTCAAGTTATATTGAAAGGCGATGCATTTAAAAGGTCAAGATAAGGGTATTAATGACAGTATATTGGTGTTAAGGTATAAATAACGGTGACACATTTAAAACGTCAATGTAAGGGTATTAGTGACAATATAGTGGTGTCAAGATATAGATAATGGTGATACATTTAAAGCATCAATGTAAGTGTTTTACTGACAATATATTCTTGTGGAGTTGTAGATAACGATGACACATTTAAAGCGTCAATGTAAGGGTATTAATGACAATATATTTGTGTCAAGGTATAGATACCGGCAACACATTTAAAGCGTCAATGTAAGAGTATTGATGACAATATATTTGTGTCAAGGTATAGATAGTGGTGACACATTTAAAATGTCAAATTATCGAGAACTGTGATATATTTATTGCGTCAAGATAAAAGTATTGGTGACAATGTTTTGGTATCATCAAAGCATATTTAATGATACGTTTTTCAAAGTGTCGTTGAATTGCCTTTCTTGACAGTGGCTTCAATGACGCAAAAATATCATCGTTGAAACTCCTTATGACGCAATAATTGCATCGTTGAAGCCCTAATTTGTAGTAGTGTGATAGTTCAAACATGTCGAATTGTCCCTTCATTTGCTACATATGTGATGGATCACATCGAGCTAATGAATGCCCGAATAGAACGGTCTTCTATGCCTTTCAGGCCTCTCTAGCTTCAGACTCAAGTGACAAGTCGAGTCAACCAGAGAAGGAAGCTGAGCTAGTAGAGGATGTTCAGAATATTAGAATGGGGGCCATAAGATTCTTGTCGTCTCTTCAGAAGAAAGTGAGGGAGACAAGTAGACGTACAAAAAGGGGTTTAATATATGTTGACAACTGGATCAACTGGAAGCATGCAAAGAGCACTATGGTTGACTCTAGTGCAATCTATAACTTCATAACGGTAGCAGAAACTAGACGGTTGAACCTTCATTCAAAGAAGGATACAGAAAAAATGAAGGCTGTGAATTCTACAGCTTTACCCATCGTTGGATTAGTGAATAAGCAGTGATATAGTTGGGAGGATGGAGTGGTCCTGTTGACTTTGTTGTTGTAGGTATGGATGACTTTGATGTAGTACTTGAAATGGAATTCATTCTCAAACATCAAGTGATCATGATGATTGTAGCTAAATGTTTGGTGGTTACAGGGTCTACCCCCCACCATTGTGCAGACTGACCTTCGGTAACCCAAAGGATTGAGAATGATTTCAGCTATGCAACTGAGAAAGGGCCTCACTCGAGATGAAACAACGTTTAAGGCCACCACATTTGAGTTAGTGGATAGCTTGGGGGAGATAGTTCACAAAGACAAGAGTTGTGTCGTAGAGAGATATGGTGATAGGATGCTCATTGCTTTTCTTATGTCAGAATCACCCACAAAGAATGATGGTCTTGTCGCGTTGTTGGAGTTAGCTAAACTTCAGACACAATCAAAAGGATTGTTGAGGGCAGGATTCATTAAATCTACAAAAGCTTCGTGTGAAGCTCATGTCCTTTCACGAGAGAAGAGAAAGGATGATTGTGCATCGACAACTGTCTCTCGAAGGAAGCCCTGAGGTAAGGATCAACTCTTGGGTCCCTGGGTGTGACCCAACCTATCGAAGCTTATGCTGGTGTATTTGATTATGCGTTGGATGATGTCCTCATGCAGAATGGACAATCCATTGTATCTAAGGGTCGAAGACCGAGTACCACAGAAAGGAGTTGTACGATGTTTGAAGAAGAAACGCTTGCCAGGGTACAAAGTCTGAGGGATGGGAAACAGTATTTCTATACATTTACTTTTGTCAGTGAGACGAACAACAATGTTGCCAACCACTTCAGTACTCAGCCGACTCTTACTTCGAGTCAAGCAGGGTGTAAAGAGACATGCTCAAACTTATTTTTGGGTCAGAACATAAGAAAGGAGCTAGTAATTTGGCAGTTGATGCCCTTAGTCAGAGGAACAATCATGTGATTCTGTATGTGTTGGCTCGTACACAGGCATGTCAAGTTGATGGCCCAATGCAGAACGCGTTAAAGGAATCTGTGTGGAAGAATTCTATCACTGAAAATGGCATGAGTTTGGATAAGGTTGGTAAGATCGTACAGAAGAATGGGATTCAGCTATTGAAGGTAACCCAATCTTATCTTACAGTTGTGATGAATTCATAAACTGACAAAAGCCTGAAAGAAAGTGTTAGTGGAGGATAACATGTAATGTCGTGCCTTGTTGATCCCTCATATATGAGAAAGAGTCCTCAGACTTGTGCCATTACCAAGAAGTGAAAGTGGAAATCAGATATCATTCGGGTCGATCTAGAGAAAACCTCAAGGTGGTCGAAGATGTGGAAATATGAAAAGTGTCGCCCCTTTGAATTTTGTATGGAAGATCAGGTCCTTGTCAAGTTACGTCCTGGACAGACTCGGTTATGAAGACACCAAGATTACCCCCTCGTGCGAAGACATGAGGGACTAACAAAAGCGGAAGAAGTCCTCACTAAGGGAGTGAGGAAGAATAGAAGACCCACAAAAGGGTATACACAAGTTCATGGCTAAGTGGAAGAACCTCCTCGTGGAAGAACCTCCTCGTGGTAGAAGAAAGTAGAAGACATACCAATGACAGTGAAGTGTGGAAGCAGAAGATTGAAGGATTCTAGCTTTGCCAGTTGACGAGAACTTCAATTGTTTAAGTAGGGGAGTTTGTCACGGTCATACTTGTCCAAGGCGTGTTTGTCTATGACCGTATGTTCCGAATACCCCTAATCTATCTTATCTTTATGTCTTGTACATAGTTTAGCTAGTTGTTTTTACTTTTAAGTCATATTGCTTGGTAGGGACATTTTAACATTTTCATATGCAAGCCTAACAGATCGGAAAATGTTCAAAATGTACTATAGGGGAGGCATACTAGTTGAATCCTTGCCCAAGCATTGTCGTACTCTTTGCAAGCAAACCATTTCCCTTGCAACTGACAGTCTTTAATGATTATTGTAATATTGATTTCAATGTATTTCTTTCTTTCTCGTATTATATAAAAAAAAATTTGAAGAACGCAAAGGAAGGTTACATCATACGTCGACTTTGTCCGTGACTTTTAGATTTTGATTCGCCGACTTGTTCAACAAGTTAGAACAAGTGTCTCACAATCGTCCGTCTCGAGGTTGAAACGTTACGATTGTGACACCTAGCACATGTCTTAAGGGATCTAGACATGCTCTTAGAGGTTCTCAATACTTCTTGGTCGCTTAGTTGTGTCCAAAACGCCTAGTCTTTCAACACTTAGCCAAAATCTACTTTGTCTTACTTTCTTTCCTTCACTTGATGATAACTTGTAGAAATACAAGTTATTGTAGCCTTTTAAGTAAAATAATGAGGTCTTAACGCATGGAAATAGAAGAAAACAAAGAGAAATGTAGGCGATTTGATTACTCTGTGAAAAGCCTAACGCAAAAGAACTTCATCCTTGATTTACTATGTTTCAGTGTTCTAATCGTAAGATTTTAAGCAAAGAAGAGTGAAGTTCAACGAGTAGCACACTGTACACGAGGAGACCCAGCCAACCTCTTGAAGCGCAAGGAAGTAGATGTTAGGCGATCAAGCCGCTAGCAAAAAAAATAGGTTGGTAGGACAATCAAAAAAGGACAAATAGGATAGGCTACGCAGCATAACAACAACTTTTTAGAGATCTTAATGGCGTGTGCTTGCATGTCAACATCAACCCGTGTATATAAATAGAGCTTCTCATTCCTAAAAAAAGTGTGCAAAAATTACCTGGGAAGTAAGCTCCTCATATCGTCCATCTCTCTCCCTTACCTTGAGTTTTAGGTGCACTAGAAGAAATTCGACCTTTAATTTTAGTTTAAAGCCGATATTAATGGCCTTTAGTGTCGATTGGCAACCAACATCTAAGCTAGCGTTATTAAAGGTCTTTAACGTCATTTTTTCATTGATGTCGATTTAAAAGCAACATTTAAAGCCTCATTAATGTCGGTTTAAAACGACATTAAAGGTCTTTAATGTCATTTTTAAACCAACATTTTTATGGTGTTATTGAAGATCTTTAGTGTCGGTTAGCCTTTGATGTCATTTTAAAACTGACATTGAAGTCTTGTTTTTGGATTTATTATTAAAATTATTTTTTAAAACCGACATTAAAGTCTTGCTTTTGGATCTATTTTTATAAATTTATTTTTATTTAATTGTTGCATTAATGATCAATTTTTATAAACCGACATTGGGTACGTGTAGATAAATATTTTTTTTCACGACAACAAATCAATAAAATTAATATTAATTTAGAAACTACAATATTTTTCTTTTACATTTGTATACATAAAATGAAATGTTAATATTGTATTTGTATATACATTCTACAATAATACATGAAACAAGATCCTAATACAAGACTTAAATAAGAAATCCTAAACGCCTTCACAGTCTTTAACTTTCAGCGATCCCTTCCATCTACACAATCACTTAACTTGGCTGGCTATCTAAGACTAAAATATACTTTACAACCTAAGAAAGATTAAATCAAGAGTCTGCAAAATTATGTTGATAGAGGCCAACATTTGTTCCATCCACAAAAGCATCACAATGATTATGTATTTCTAACCATGCCTTAATAAACAAAACAAAAATTGCATGTAAGGCCAAGAGGAAATCAAGTTTTTTTAACTGCAACAGTTTTCATTAAGAAAAAAAAAATATAAGTGCATCCAAAAACCAAGATAAACAAGGATCCTCACCATTTCCAACCAAGTATATCTGTAAAGAACGGCCCAAGTGCATTTTCTTTCAAGATGCCCAAGCTAACTTGTCCCTTTAACTTAGTATAAAATTTACAATAGTGCACATAACAAATTTTTGGCTCAACATTTAATTTATAAATAGTTGAAAAAACCTATGACAACAACCAATATAAATAAGCAACTAGCCTTGTCAACACAAATTAAGTTCCATTACAGAAAGTAGAAAAGTGAGCAAAGGTATGAATATAACAATGAATATTCAAGAATAGAATTTTAACATACTTTCTCGGCCTTCAAAAGAAAATAATATTTTCCCAATCCTATTGACTGCTACAAGCCATCTATAGTTTGAAGTTCGTCTCTCTGTAATAACAAGTTAATAGAAAACAAGAAAGCTTATAAACATTTCATTAACTTTGGGAACTAAAAATAAAATAGGAAAGTAAATATATCTTTCTTTCAATAAACCATGAAAATGAAAGAAATGTTAATAGTATAAGGTAATTCACTACCTATAATGCATAGACAACTAAGATTAGGAAAACCAAACAACATTAAATGAATTCAAAATGGTAAGACTCCAAATGGAAAAGAACTCAACTTTACCAACAAAAACATGGACATACAAGCAATACAAATAGAAATGATGTATGCTTAAATAATATCAAAATTCCAAGAATAGGAAGAATACCAAAACTTGAATTCTCTAACAAAGACAATTGTACTAAGTGCCATGCATCTTCGTCCAGCAGCAACCAAAGCATTCAAAGTAGTATCTATGCCGGCATCGAGCAAGACAATGGCATGATTTTTTGCACCCGTATTGGACTGAAACAATCACAGTCACTCAAACAATTAGAAGAGTTTTAGAAACAAGTAGAAGTATCCAAAAATTTGAGCTTGGATTTACTTGCCTGAACACGTTTTCCTTTAGCTGATCCCCTTGAATATATATGCATGACTTCCTTTCACATTAAAAGATGATTAGAAAATAAAAGTAAAATTGCTCTAATTGGCATTAGTTAAATAAGATAAAGGGAAAATCCCATACAAAAAATGATTATATAAATTGTTCTGATTGGCATTAGTTAAAAAGAAGCCATTACAAAAGAAAGTAAAAATTATACACTACACTAAGAAGTTTAAAAATAAAAAATAGTAGAAATAGTAAAAAAATCTAAAAAACTTAGGGAGGAAAGCTCGGCCAGTCTCTGGTTTTTGCTCAATAGCAACAGTTCTATAATTTTTCCGAAGAGAACTTCCCAAAGAACAAGAAAGAAAATCAATAGACGCAATTACTAAACACGATCCAATGCTAAACTCAATATTGCAACCACTCAGCTAGAACCACAAAGCTAATGTTAAAGCACTTTGAACCAACGACAGAAGGTAGGAGAATGGTGAGGTTCAACCATAGTAGGATGTTTCATCAAATAAATATCTTGTAAAACTCCAATTCACGTGAAGAAATATCCAAATTAATAATTCATGTTCTCAAAACAGAAAGCCCTTACTATCCTATAATGGAATCTTAGTATGTTGTAGCAAGAACCAGTTGTAGAAATGAGTCTGGAATGTATTTATTTCTCATTTCGTGAAGTATAAGTTATTTCACTTAAGAACTTAAAATAACTTACAATGTTTGAACCGACAAATGATATTGCTTTTATATCTTCATCATCACAAATGGCATTAACAACATCCTGAAGAAAAATCACAACAATTAAAATAACATTTTATTGAAGCTGCAAGCAGATGACTGACAGCCAACACATTTAAGATAGCAGTTAAGTCTAATGGTATGGTTCCCGCATTTAACAATAGAGTTGTAAGCTTGCGAACACTTTAGAATCCATCAGGCAATCCAGTCTCCATTGCTAACTCTGCAAGAATTATAGAAGCCCCTGAAAAAGCAGAAAAGTTTAAAGTTTAAACATCACTGAAATGATAGGAATAATTTGCATCTTTCAAATATAGAAAAACTGTAGAAATGGAGATGATCTCCACTATGATATGCTTCAATTAACTAGCAAAACTATATTTAAAGCTTAAGGCATCTAAGCACTATTCAGTCATGTTTGCGAGTGTGTTGATCTTCAAAACTAATTTCACTTCAGGTTTTTTATTGTTTATTTGTCATGAGATTATTGGTGTTCTATTCTTCAATGTTTCTCTGTTTCATAGAATCATGCTTTAAGGTCAGTTGCCAATATTATACAAACTTCACATATATGGCTCATGTTTAACTGATGTTAGGCAAAATATTATTTTCTTTTTTCTTTATTTCTTGGCGAGAGGTGTTTGCTATCATTTATGATTGTGTATTCTACCTTTGATTGGTATGCTTACGGACCACTTTACTATTCTTTGGCATGTTAGTCCCATGTCATGATCAGAAATGTTTATTTATTTATAGTATAGCAGATATTTCCTATCCTCAGGTTTAATTTTGAGGCCATTGCATACATGGTGGTGACTTCTGAAGAATATCTTTAGTTTGACTCCATAGTAAGCAACTATAATTTTGCTGGCACATCATGCCACGATTATTTCCATTCATGCATCCTGTCTTCTTTGAGATTTTTAGATTGAATTATGACATTTATTCTTTCTCTTAACTTCTCTCCTACCCTTTTATCGTTTGTTTCATTTGTTTTCCATTTTGCGGTCTTGTGAAACTTGAGTCTTGTGAGTACAAGCATGCTCCTACCCCTTGTTGGAGTGCAATACATAATCTTTTTATAATAACATACCATTCCTTTGATTAACTACTGATGTTAAATAATTTTGTAGATTCTTGATGCAATTTCAAGTTGTTACTCATCTACTAATAAGTTGTATAACTGTCTTTTTCAACACCTATTTCATTTTTTTTTACTGGAAGGGTGATGGGATTCTCACACATGTCCCTGCTGATCTAAGTAGTGAATACAGTCCTTCTCGGGATTGGGAAGGAGAGTTTTTTCCTAGTATTTCCAAATTAAGTATGAGGTATGTTGGTGTGATGAGTCAAAGAATCATTTATCTTTCTATATTATACTGAATTATGCCTAGATAAATTGAATTCGATTATAGTTTCTGCAAGTTTCACTTCTTTTGGATAAGTTTGCTGTAAAATTATGCCTAGGATTATTATGTTATTGAACTCTATGACCATCGAATGTTGTTAGACTTATATTGGAAAGTTTTCGAAGCTTTATTTTTCTCTTTTTCATCAGCTTGCAACCCTGAATATGTAAATTTGGAAAAATATTTTGTAGGTCGCTTTTCTTTATGTTTTCATGACTTTTAGTATATACTAGTTTAAATGATTACATATAAGCTAAGCATGATATTGAAAGGGTTAAAATCAACTAATTAACTTTTCACTCTTAAAAAAATCATAGGTAATCATAGTGTCACTATGTCACTAAACATTATATTTTTTGTAAGTGTTGTAATTAGCAAAAATCAGTTCGGTTGAACTTAATACTTCAAGAGGAAGTACAATTTTATCAATCCATAAAATATTGTAGTTATGAAACTATGGAAAAGTAATCAAATGTCCCTCTTAAATAATGGTAATTTCTTAAAGAACCATTATTTTAGCTGAAAAAGTAGAGATTTTTTTAAGTTAAAATTAGCTAAAAAATCATATTAATTCTTTATCTTTCCCACAATATTCCATTGGAAACTGATTTTGCAGGTATAATTGATGTCTATCTTTTTAGTCTGATTGATGAAAACGCTTCAAGTATAGAACTAGGGAGCTTTGAGAGGCATTGGGGAATATTCGAATTTGACGGTAAATCGAAATACGAAATAGACTTGGTTGGAACAGAAGAAGAAAAAGGGTTAATACCAGTTGAAGGAGTGAGATATATGGGAAAAAATGGGGTGTTTTGAAATCCAAATGTGAATGATTGGGAAGGTTTGGTTAATAGTGTAGACTATGCTTGTAGTTTATTAGATTGTACTCAATTGGATATGTATCTTCTTGCAATCAATTAATTGCACAAGAAAATGCTTCTTATGCATTTAATACGTACTATCAAGTGAACAGTCAAAAGAGTTGGAATTTGATTTTTATTGTGCAATATGATTCTGGGATGGACTTTGGTAATGATTTTTGTGATGAATTACTTAAGATCATTTGGAAGTTGTTATCAAAATTTTCTTATTATTTTGTGTATATCATTTGAAACTAATCTACTATCTATTTTTTAAAATATTATATGTCGTATTTAAATTTTTTCCATTTAGAACGGTTATATTTTTTGCCTTGGAGAGTTGGTAAGTTGTTTTGTGGTGTTAAATTCCTTGTAGGCATTTATATGATATACTTTTTTCTGGAAGAATACTATATTTGGTACCTAAGACCTTAGTTATAACTTTACAGGCATTACATTTTTCATTATTAGAAATTGTCTTAACTTTATTTCCTTCGGATATGCTGCTCAGGCTTGTAGAAATTAAACCACTTATCTCTCTCTGTCTCTTCTAGAATGAACTCCTGTTTGCTGAAATTGAGTATATGCGAAAAATGGTAAACTTTCATATCCCAATTTGACCATACTTATGCTTTTGATAACTATATATTTTCTTCTAATTTATAATCAAGGAAAGTGAGAGTTTTGAAATTCTGTTGTTGAAAGTAGAGGGTCTGAGTTGAAAAGTCGTTAGATTGCCTTATCAAAATGAAAAATTAATTCCATGGAGAGGAAACAGATGATAATCTATTGAAGTCTACAAATAATGAACCTAATTTTCTAGGAACTTGATGATCAATTTCAATCAATTAACCCTTGTCACTTGTCACTATTGCCATACTTCTTAGCCTTGCAGCTAGTAAGTGCATAATTGAAAACTTTGTTTATCAGTTAAGATATTTCGACATATCTCTAATTTTCTTTGCTTTTGTCGTACAGTTTTAAATTTAACATTTGCATTGAGTGTTATGGGTTTTTTGATTTGGTTCAAAGTTACCTTCAATTAACTGACCTAGTATGGTTAATTCACAGTTCAATCTCACTAGATGTATCTTTTAGTTGAGGATCTAATGAATTCGTATTTCAATTCTTTTACTTCTTTCCATTATATCTACCAACCATTGGACACTATCCTTTTAGCTTACTTTCTTAAATTTTTTTGTGACTGTATGCTACATTCATGTTGTACTCTCTTTAAGCGAGTTATTCATGTTGTACTCTCTTTAAGCAAGTTGTACTCTCTTGTCT
Source organism: Cucumis variabilis (assembly GCA_037974545.1). Classification (NCBI taxonomy): domain Eukaryota; kingdom Viridiplantae; phylum Streptophyta; class Magnoliopsida; order Cucurbitales; family Cucurbitaceae; genus Cucumis; species Cucumis variabilis. The sequence continues at coordinate 17,517,604 of JBBPDI010000003.1, forward strand.
TGTGATGTATGCTTATATTCATGTTGTCTTTCTAGGTTCTAATGGAGCCGACAAAGTTCATGAAATTTCCTTCAAAGAAGCTAATCAAGATCATCAAAATACACTGGCTATTTTTAGAAATAAAGGATTTGACCATGGTTCAAGCAACAAAGAATATTTTCAGAGGTGAAAGATTACTGGTTGGTTGTTTATGCTTTTATAGAAAATCATGTTATATGTATTATGATGGTATTTACACTGGTTTTGATTAAGGGTTGTAATTCCATACTTGTAAATTGTTCAAACTTGATTGGAAATGTACGAATATTACAAAATGTATTATAGCGTATATATATTAATGAATCGACCATTTATTTCTATGTGGGTGTTATGTATTATAACATTATTGTCATTCAAATGGTTCATGTAATGGCGAAGCGACAAGGAGAACAGGAAAAAATGGTAGTAATTGAGAAATTTACACCAGGCAATAAATATCATAATATATGAATTCGTTGCACTCCATAATTGTCGTCAACATTAAAACAATGACATTTTTGTTATAAAAAAAACTGTCACGATTGCTCTATATTTGATAGAGAAAAATGTCGTCAATAGCGAAACAATGATATTTATTTTAAAAAAAAACTGTCACGATTGTCCTATCCTTTACATTTAAAAAATGTCATAAGAAATGAATTTGTGACAGTTTTTGAACTATCGTTAAATCGCAAATGATGACAGTTATTTGTTGTCATAATATAAAATATGACAGTTATTTGTTGTCATATAATAGTAATTAACAACATTTATTCGTTGTCATGAAAAAACTTATTGTGACAGTTTTCAAAAACTTTCATGGAAGTACTTTCCATGACTCTCGCTTCTATGGCTATAAATAACTGTCACAAATTTTGTTCGCGACAAAAAATAACTGTCGTTGTTGACCATTTTTGTTGTTGTGTGAACTTGTAAAATTGGCCCCTAGGATAAAATAAAGCAATAAATTACAATACTTAAACTTTAAAATATCCTAAAACTGCTTTCAAAGCTCAAAAATCGATCTCAAAACCTTTAAAAAGCTTCAAAACAGGCGCAAAAACCTTAAACCGATCCAAAAATGGAAGAATCGACAAAATAGTGAAGGACTAGCCAAAAAATGAAAAATCGACCCAAAAACATGCTGAATTGACCTAAAAAACTAAACTGAAGTCGTCCAAGCCGCTAGACGAAGAAGCAGCACCGAGTCACGTCAAGCCGCCTGCTAACCCTCTGGGATGCATGCTTTCTAATTATAGATTAGAGAAACTAGTTTTCTCTAATTAAGAAACTAGTTTTCTTATTAAGACTTAAAAACTAAGCATGCTTTCTAATTATAGATTAGAGAAAGGAAAACTTACTTGATTATGTCTTTGAATCTACAAAGTAAATCTCCAAATTGGGACACCACCCGTCAGAGACCGTCCTATCCTTTGGGATGAGATTCGTTTGTGGGAACAAATTGGGATGGATAAAAGTTTAGAAATTTTTTTAGAGAAACTCTTTTGCAGAAAAGCAAAATTATTCGTTGAAGAAAAACTATTTTCTTTCGCGTATTTATTCTTTTCTTCATGGAGTGGGAAACATAGTAAAAGAGAATCATGAGATTTTATTAATTTAAAAAATATTAAATTAATAGAAATTTCAAATCTCAGTTCGGAATTCGCAGGATTCTACTATCAAGGGTCCTAGTCTGTAAGGTACTAATTAATTAACCATTAATCAATTAGTTGATAATTAATTAAATAATATTTCATTAATATTTCATTTAAATCTTATTTGATGAATATCTCTCCAATATCTTTAGTTTTATGTTAATTTAATTAAATAAAATAAAAATAAATTATTAATTCAATCTCCAATTAATTAATAGCTAAATTAAATATCTTATATTTTAAAATGTTGCTATATATTTAAGAGATTGTTGCAAATTTAGCAATTAGATTCAAAATAATTAAGTATATAGCAACATTTTAAAAAAATTGCAAATATAGCAAAATTTGTCAAATTCTATCAGTGATAGAAGTCTATCACTGATAGGACATGTCGTAAATATTGGTCTATCACTGATAGACTATACGAATCTATCATCGATACAAGTTATCAGCGAATAGTTTTGCAATATTTGTAATTTTTTTTAAATGTTGCTATATCTGTAATTATTATTCCTAAAATGGCCATTACGTACAATTACCCTATATTTAACTAAAAGTAAATTTTAATCATATTCAAATATAAGTTTCTCTCATAACCAATAATTTTAATGTGAATCCAATTCACATTAAAATAATATTGAACTCATTCAAATATTTTATGTCTCATAAATTAATTTTTAATCATATCAAAAATTAAATTTATATAATAAAGTTTGATCAACTTTATATTATAATATAGGGTCAAGTAGAAAATAGCAATTTTAAAGTTGCCATTTTGAAAAATAGCAAAATTGTTTTTTTTTAAATGACAAAATGATAAAAAAATATAATAAATAAGAATTTGAAAAAACCCAAAATACCCCAATACATAAAGTGTACGCTACTTTCTTAGAGTTAAAATATAATAAATACGCTTTAATAAATCTTGAATACATACTTGTCTAATCAAAGTTAGAACCCAATTTCCACCCTCTTCCATTTGAAGTTTTAGTTTCATCTTCCTTCGTCTGCAGTTTCCATTTTTCTTTTTTGATATCATCTTCTTTGAGTGGACAAACTCCAATCTCCACCCTCTTCCATTTTAAGTTTAAATTTCATCTTCAACTTCATCATGCATTTTCAAAAGAAGAATATAAACATTTGAAGCACGCAAACACTATCTTCATTTTTCATCTTCCATTTTTGATTTTCAAGTGTACAACCTGTAAACGCTTGGATGAAAGAACAAAAACCTTCACTCAAAACAAAAAGATACAAAAGTTATCTTCTTTGTCTCTTATGGAAATTTTAGCTGATTTTTTTTAACTAATATTATTTATTTAATAAAATGTATATGAAATTTTGAAGATTTTATCTAAAAACACAATATCTTAGCCTATTTTATTGAAAAATCAATTTTAAAAAATAAATTAAGTACGAAAACTAATTTTAATTTATAAATTATTAAGGGTTTAAAGATTCAATTTATTTTGAAATAAAAAAGGTTGAGATTTAATTTTCAAATAATAAAAAAAAGTTGATATCTTAATAGGACAACTAATTGTAATTTTCAAATTCAATATTCAAAATTTAAAAATAAATTAACATCTAATACGTTATTTTGAAATAAAATGGATGACGAAAAGGTTAGTATATTTTGAAATAAAAAAGATTGAGATTTAGCCCATAAAAATTAATAATATTATTATTTTGAAATAAAAAAATTAATAAAGTTGTTAAAAATCTTAACACAATAATGAGATAAAAAAAATGAATAAAGTTGTTAATATCTTTTAAATCCCGAGATATTAGGAAGAGGTTATGATAGGGTTCTCTACATTATTAACACGTCGAAATTAATTACATACTCATAATTGCATATCACAAATTAATTATACTGGAACGAGATTTGATAAACTCATAACTGTATATCACAAATCAATTACACATACAAAACTTTTGATAAGAACGCAATATATTGAAATAATCACATTAATTACACTTTTAAACTGATATTGATATAAATTTTAACTTAATTAATTTGGTTGTTTTGAAATTCAATCATAGTTATTTAAAATAAAATTAACGTTGAGATTCTCCCAATTTCTAAATAATAATTCGGTTATCTTGATGTTCAAGCCATTAATGTTATTTTGAGATAAGATAACAAACAAGTTTGAGATTTTTCAATTTTGAAAAAATAATAATTATGTTATTTTTAAATTCAAATTCAATTTTGTTATTTTGAAATTAGTAAGATTGAATAAAGTTATTAAAATGTTAAATTAGTTGACTCCTGAGATATTAAGAAAAAAGTTATGATATGGGTTGCTATATCTTTTTCAGATAAAAAATAATTAAAGGTTAATAAATGCAAGACAAAATTAATTACAAGAAATAATTACAGTTGGGAAAGGTGGGTATTTTGGTATTTTATAAAATACCATGCACGTGCGAAAAATGCTATTTGCTAAAATTCGAAAGAAAAAGTGGTTTTGCCATTTTTCAAAATAACCCCTAAAAACGTTGTTATATCTCTTATTATTCCTATAATGTATCACTATATATTATACTAATTTTCAAAATACATTTGAACATTTCAAATTACAACCAATATAAATAAATCTCATTACCCTTTACGAGCTAAGAAGGGGACCTACAGATCAAAAGCTACAACGATTTGAGATTAATTGGCTAAACTCATGAACAACATTAATCAATATTCGTTAACTGTGTGTACACTCCACTAAAAACTTACAACTGAACTCTTCTCACTGTAGATACATTTCATTGTCCATGGATATAGACCAATAACAGTAAGTTAGTCCTTCACGAGTGTTTGTAACACTAGCTTGGTAAAATTACCGTTTTACCCATGGATTACCTCTAATCCTTAAATACTAGTGCTCCTCTAATGAACAACCTTTTTATGGTTCAACCAATAAACAGAAACCTCTCTCGTACCATAGAGAGGGTAGGCCCTTTGTTCAAGTCCTAGACACACCATTTAAGAGAACATTCATCTACTTACCCTAAAGTAGGGAATAAGTGAATTTCATCTTGTGTAATTATGTTCTCAGCTCTCTGCTCGGTCTTGTCCACAAAATGATAAGCTTATTGAGTCGGCGGTCTGGCCACTCTCATCCATACAAATCAAAGGACAATACCTCGTGAACAGGAGTTCATAATACACTTAGGATTAAAACTAAGTTACCTTAGTTATCCTAATGAAATAGAAACCTAACTAGTTAACGGAGTTACATCTAGTGGTTATTATTTCACGGTCCAATCTTATGCAAACTTATTGCATAGGATACCCTAACTCGGCATGTCAACTACACGAACTCATTGGATCATTGTGTTTGTATCAAATACAAAGTGAGTTGTATTCATAGTATTACCAGGAAAAGGTACCTAGCCTTATCCATATACTATGAACCCTTTAAGCTGATCTCGAACATTGATCCCTGTATGTCTTTACATATTGTTCAAGAATCATCAAATAGCTTAGGATGTTAGTTTATTGGATTTGGGTTATTAAGACAAAACTAATAATATAATCAATAACAATAATAACACTTTATTATCAACGATTAATGGATTGTATTTACAATCTATGAGTTTTAGGTTATAAATCTCAACACAACCTTCACTTGGCCTTAATGCCTTGTTATGGAAGATGAGATTTGAAAAATGTAAGTCTAACCAACTAGTGAGGTTTTTAAGAAAATCCTTTCCGTAAAACTTTTGTAAATATTATTTCATCAAACACAAAACATGAATATAAATCAGTTCATACAAACATATCATTTTGCATAAATGCTTCATCTCGCATAACCACACATTAGTTACAAGACATTCATTTCACCAAGGATCTCAAACCATTCTCTACGCTAGGTTTTCTTACTTCGCGTTTAGACTACTATAATCACAGCATCCGAGAATATATAGATTCGTCCTTGTTGCTCAGGCTGCTAAGCTTAATTCGTTTCTTTAGACGTATTAGTCAGTTTCTCATCACCATGTAGCCCCTTTCACCCAATGGTTTTCTTGACTCATTATATGCACATAATAGATAGCTCATTAATAGTAAGTAACTAATGGTTTGAACACCATTTCATAATTAAATCATACTTTGAAACACATATAAAACATATAAGCTTTTTATGTAAAACTATATGGAAACATTTATAATAAAATTCATCATTTCAAATCAACAAAGAATGTATAGAAAACTGGAATCATTTAAACACTCTAAAGAAAACACTCACTACACTTTGCAAATTAGACCGGAAATCCCCCTTCCACTTCTTCTCGCATGGTCACTTTGACAACACTTCAGCCTTTTAGTTTTTCTCTTGACTTCCTTAGAATAATAAAACTAAATCTTTAGCTGAAGACTCTTATTTACACTACATCCAAACCAGCTTAGTCACCTTTAAACTTTTGTTAGCTTGTCAGCTCCTACTCTTGGTGGTGCATGTGTAGGCTTAAAGTTTAACTTAATCTCTACATGTGACCCATTAAAAAACTTAAGAAATTTCTGGAAACTTTCCTTACATCTTCTCGCCAAGTCTTTCTTATCGTGTAACACTTTGATCACATAGTAACACAATCTTCACAAATCTTGTCGCCCAACCTTTCTTGTGAAAAAAAAAACTTGATTACCAACTCTTTACTTCAAAACGTCTTCTTTTGTCCCAACCGCCTAATTAAGAACACTTAGCTAAAATTTTAACCTCTTAGCTCTTAACTTTGGTGTGGGTCTTACATAGATGCTGAGTAGTTTAAAAGACGTTGGGAGAATTAAGTGTGCCCTACTATAGCGTAGAGATTACTAAGTAGTTAAGAAAAGTCATGCTAGTGTTGACTTAAATGTGATTTTCTTTGCTAAAGAGTACTTTATGAGAATTTATTTGCTAAAGATTTCTTATTAAGATTGCTTACTACATCTGCTTTTGAAAGCATGCTTTGTTTAAGTTAGTTACTCACTGGGCTTTAGCTCACGTTTTCCAAAATATTTTTTCATTTTTCTGATAGATATTGTGATCTCGAAACCTAACTTACTGCTATTGGTCTACTATTGAGTTTGAGTTTTCATTATAATATGTCCTATAGTTGAAACATGAATCCAGTTTGTATATGTTCACACTTTGAGATTTTTTGGAAGTGTATAGAGGTAAACTTATGGTATGCTTAAGTTTGTCACTTAAAGACTTTGTAATATTATTTGAATTAGAACCTTAGATAATATGGGCTACACTACTCTCTTTATGTTTATTTCACAAGCAATACACATGTGTATCTAGTTGTTCTTATGTTTAGAAGTTAGTAGCTTAGTTAAGGGTCAACATGTGCTATTGGGAGAAGAATAGTATTTGTTACCTTCACACTGTCTTCTAGGCTTAGAGACGAGAGTCTAAGAGGGGGTGTGACATGTTTTTTTTAAGCTAGTCACTCACTGAGTTTTTCAGCTCATTTTTTCAAAATGTTTTCATTTTCCATATAATGATGGTGATCCCACAACTGAACCTACTGCGATCAATCAATCAACTTGTCATGGTCCATAGTGGACTTATGCAAGGACTGTTAGAGATTGAGTAAAGTATGCAAGAGTTTGTTAGAGTTTAGTTGTATTGGATAGTTTTTATTACATTTGGTTTTGAAGTATTATAAATATAAGTTTTTTCACTGTGTTAGACAAAGTAATTTTATAAAAGGAAAATTTTCAAAAATAGCAAAATTTATAAAATATTTACGATCTATAGCAAATTATATTACTAATAGTCATTGATATGCTATAGTGATAGATTACTATTATTGATAAATTCCAAATTTTGCTATAACTTGTAAATATTTTAATTTATTTTGCTATTTTTAAAAATGTTCTTTTATAAAATCTAAAGTTTTCTTTCAAGAAAGTTAGTTAAGTTTAGATGGTTAGTAGATGTTGTAAGAGAATTAGCATATGCTGGCCTCACACCTTTTTCCTTTAGCTAGAGAGAATGATAGGGGAGTGGGACAGAGAGAGAAAGAGGTGAATATGAAATTTCTCGATAAATATGTAGATTTCAACCGTGAACACTATAGAAGTTGGCAAAGTAAAGTTGTTTTACTCAAACTTTACAAGTTGATGAGCCAAACATCGAGTTGAACTTTTATCTCAACTCAAGTTATATCAATATCCCAAACACCTGCTTATATTGTTTTCTAAACCTTGATGAATTATTAGATGCAAAATTGAGAATGAATGACAAATTTGATTTGTATCTTTTGTTCAACAACCATGCAAGGTCGCTAAGATGAACTTAACTCATCTAACATAATGTTTGTACTATAACCCCAAGGTCATATATTTGATTCTTCCACTTCAAATAATATAAAAGAAAAAAAAGACATGCTAAGTTGATAGATTAAATTTCTAATGCAAGTTTTGAGGATGCATCTAAATTAACCATATGAAAAAATTGATGGGTTATAAACATATTTTTACATTTTCCTCGACATATTATGTCGATATTCCTGTTCATATTTTCATGGGTTCAAATCGACATAAGAGGGTGGATCGATATTTTCATTATAATGTATAATAGTCTAGAAAACACACAAAATATGACTAAAACTCCATTAATATTAATAATAGATACGTTTCCTTATCTGAAAATAACAAAATTGATTTGTTTTCGAATTTCTTTGTTTTTATAAGTTTTTTAGATATACATCAAAATTGATATTTAACATATATTTCCACCGAAAATTTGGAATATTTCCATCAAAGTTATTTAAGTAAAAGGAAGTGTTCGATATTTGGATCAAAATATAGATTTTAAAAAGGACATTTTAAAATATCGCAAAATGTATCTAAATATTTATAAAATATAATAAAATTTTAGATTTATAATAATATTATTTACTATATAGATCACTGTTCATGTGAAATTTAAAATGTTGGTACGTTTTTGTAAATATTTTCACGTATTTAGGATAATTTGCGTGTTTTAAACTCGGTTGTAAAACGTAATGAAATATTGGAATGAAAAATGAAAATGAAAC
>JBBPDI010000003.1:17530907-17547700 GCA_037974545.1 Cucumis variabilis
TCTGAAAACCCAATAAGTAGGATAATTCTCCTAGGACATCTCACCAAACACAATATCATCTATATAGATCTACACAATTACAAGCTTTTGTTGTGACTTCCTCACCAACAGAGTTTATCGACTTCTCCTCTATTGTATCTGTTGTTAACTAGGAATTGGGTTAACCTCTCATACTAGCCTCTAAGAGCCTGTTTAAGGCCATATAAAGCCTTATTCATCTTGTAGACGTAGTCTAGATGTTGAGGGCCAACAAAGTTCTTAGGTTACTTGACATAGACTTCCTCATTGAGATACCAATTCAAAAATACACTTTTCACATTCATTTGGTACAATTTGAATTTCATAGAGCATGATATTATAAGTAAAAGCTTGATAGTGAAGGGATAAAAAACCCTTTGAAGCGGAAGTAATTTAACAAAACCATTAAACTCAAATTTAATTGGGACTTAAAAAAACCAGTACATTGAAAAATTTACAAAAACTAAATTACGTACTGTAACCTAAAAGTTAAGCATGCTTTCAAAAGTAAAATAGAAACATAGAGAAACTGCGACTTACTCTTATCATCGACTATGTATCTATTAGACCACATATTGGGGTCATCACCACTTGAAAATCTCCTTATCCTCTAAGTAATTAAAGTTTTGCAATGTGGGAACCAAAAAGATTTTTGGAAAAAGAGAGAACTTTCTTTTTTAGAGAGTTTACGTAGAGCACATCGGTTTCACAGAAGAGCCATCGTACATTTTTAGGTACCCTTCTTCCTCATTCTTCCTCTTGTTTCTTACGCTTGAAGAAGAGGAAGTTGGAGAGATCTTGGAATACGTGAGAAAAGATCACATGTTCCCTCAAATAACTCCCTTGCATAAGGGAGTTATTAATTTAATTAAGGAGAATTTTCAAAAATAGCAAATTTTACAAAATATTTACAACCTATAACAAATTCTATCACTGATAGTCATTGATATATTATAGTGCTAGAATCCAAAATTTTGCTATAACTTGTAAATATTTTAATTTATTTTGCTATTTTTAAAAATGTTCCTTAAATTAATATAAAAATAAATAATTAAATTTAATTAATTAGTTAATTAAATCCTATTTAATTAATATTTTATTTAAATCATATTTAAAGAAAATCTCTCACATAACCTATAATTTTAAGTAAATGAAATAGAATTAAATTAAATTATTAACTAATTCTACAATATTAATTTCTCTCACAACCTATAGTTTTAATGTGTATCATATATGCATTAAATTTTAACATATAGTTTTAATATGAATCTAATTCACGTTAAATGCATATTTGAACTCATTCAAATATTTTCTTCTCTCATAAATTAATTTTGAATCGTATCCAAAAATTAAACTTATAATATAATGTTTATAGTTAAACTTTATATTATAATGTAGCACCATACATTATATTAATTTCCAAAGTAAATTTGAATATTTCAAATTACAATCAATATATATTAACCTTATTACCCTTTGCGAGCTAGGAATGAGATCTAATGAATCTACAGATCAGAAGTTACAACGATGTGGTATTGATTGATTGTCATTAACCACATTAATCAAAATTCATTAACTGTGTGTACACTCCACTAAAGACTCACATCGAACTCTTCTCACTGTAGATATATTTCTGCGTCAACGAATATAGACAAATAACATGAAGTTAGTCCTAAACAAGTGTCTGTAACGACAGCTAGGTTAAATTGCCATTATAGTTTACTTTTAGTCCTTAACTACTAGTACTTCTCTAATGAATAACCTGTTTATGGTCCAACTAATAAATAGAAAATCCTCTGAGGCCATTGAGAGAGTAGGACCCTTTGTTCAAGTCCCAAAGACATCATTTAAGAGAACATTCATATACTTACTCAAAAGTCAGGAAGGATTGATTCCATCTTGTGTGATTATGTTCTCAGCTCCCTTCTCAGTCTTATCTCTAAAATGATAAGCTTATTGAGTCAACAAATTGGCCACTCTCAGCATACTAATCAAAGGATAATTTCTGGTGAACAAGAGTTCATATTACCTAAGTATTAAACGGAGTTATATTTAGTAGTTAATATTTCATGGTCTGGTCTTATGCAAACTCATTGCATAGACCCTCATTTGAATGTCTCCTAGACGAATACGTTGGATCAGTGCATTTGTAACAAATACAAAGTGAGTCGTATCCTAGTGTTAACCAGAATAAGGTATCCAACTTTATCTCTATACTATAGATCTTTTAAGTTATATCTCCAACATTGATCCTTGTAAATTTCTACATACAGTTCAAGACTCATCAAATAACCTAGGATATTAGTTTATTGGATTTAGGTTATTAAGACAAAAATAATAATCAATAACAATTTTTTGAAATTACAAAAAATAATAACACTTTATTAATGATTGTCAACGAATTACATTTACTATCTATGAGTTTTAGGACATAAAACCTAACAAACTCCCATTTGAACTAAGACTCTAATCTAGTGCTAGTCTCTGGGATGTACATTATAAGGTAATCCACATACATTGGAAATGGTAAAATGTAAAAGTATATTTCATAAAACGTATATATACAAATATAGTAAACTAGGACACATCCACATACCCATTACACATCTCCCACTTGTTCTAGGTTACCTAATGTACATATCTTGCAAACCTAGAATTTCTAGATGACCATCAAACACTTTAGTCGTGAGAGTCTTCGTAAACAGATCAGCAATGTTGTACTCCAAAGAAATCTTGGTTACGATCACATCCCTTCGTTGCACAATCTTTTTGATGGAAAACGAACAAGGAATAGACATAGCAGAATTAACATAATTTTTTTTATCTAACCCCAAAGAGTAAACAAACCATGCATAAACAATTAAATCATGAATAAACATACATTTATGTCAAATTTATCCAAATTGAATTGTCTTTGTTCTTGCTAAGAACGATCCTATTCGTATCACCAAAACACTACGGCATCACAAGTATTCTCTAACAGTATCCACACACGAACTGAGAATTTGGCTCCTCGAATTCGAATATGCTAGAACCTCACAAAGTGAGAATTTCGACTCTCTCTATTCTCTCTTTGTGTAGAATGAATTTTATGTCTTTGTTTTATGTAAAATAAGACCTACAAGGTTTTATTTATAGACTTTCTGGGGTTTTCTAATATGCTTAGGATTCCTTATAAGCTTCCAATTCTCCAATTGGGCTTATTAATTACATCTCTTAATAAGTTCTCAATTCTCTAATTAAACTTATTAATTACGTTTTCTAATAGAATTCTAATTCTCCAATTGGACTTATTAATTACCCAACCTAAAGAAAAATTTGACCCAGTTCTTTTGTGCATGACCCGTTAGGTTAATTTAATATGGCAATAGACCCATAACTTGTTTTATAGCCTATGAGTCATAATTGATCTCTAATAAAATATTATGGCTATCCATGTTAAATTGAGTAGGTGATCCAACATAACCTACTATAATTATTGCTTTAATCCTTTTATCATGAAATATCTATAATTAAATATAAGGTATGGACAAAGTCACGCTTACATCCTCTTATTATTTTATTTATAACACGGCCATGCATTTCCACAGTCACGCTTAATCGAAGGGCCCATAGATATCTCTTCATAACAAGAGGGATAAATTTTATCTTGATTAATCATTGTCAACTACATAGTTCATAACATATTCGAGTACAACCTTTTTAATTATCCGATTAAAGATAACGTTTGATTGCATTAGAATAAATTAATTTTTATGTTTGATACTATGATAATCTCATGTCTAAGGATCAAAATAATCAATTATTTGAGATTATTTATGACATATGTCCATGTAATAATATCAAAAGGGGTGGTTTCAATTCTTATTCTCTAATAAGAAAATATGATTATAATTTATGTCTCTACATATATAACCATCCCATGATTATCAATTATAACTCATACTGATTATAATTCATTATTGTTCCCATAATAATAATCAATTAGAGACATTTAGAATATAATAACACAATCATGGATATTTTTATACAATAACATGCAATTGAATAATAACAAGAATAATGACTTTTATTAAATAATTAAACAATAAATCAATTATCCATAAAATTATTATAGAGCACAATAAAAAACGAACACTTCTATATCATGTAATACTCCCTTTTTATGTGTTTCCCTTGTTTATGGCTACGAGGTCATTTTAAATTGGTTATTGCCCCATTGTTGTCACAATATAGAGTGATGGACAAGTTCATGTTTGGAACAACTTTCAAATCATGTAGGAACTTCCTGTGTCAAACTGCTTATTTTGTTGCTTCATAAACAATGGCGTACTCAGCATCCACAGTAGAGTCTACAATGCATCCTTGCTTGATGATATGTCATACCAGAACTCCTCCATTCAAGGTGAACACTGATTCCGACATGGATTTTCTAGAATTCTCATCGGTTTAGAAATCAAAGTCAGGTGTATTCTATAAGAATCGAATCCTTAGATCCATACACAAGCATGTAGTCTCTCATTCTCTTCAGATACTTGAGAATAATTTTAACTGCCGCCCAGTGGTCTAATCTTATGTTAGTCTGATACCTACAAACTATTCCCATTACATAACAAATGTTTGGCCTAGTGCGAAGCATAACATACATTAGACAGCCTACAACTAAGACATAAGGAATACATCTCATATCATTAACTTTTTAAGGTGTCTTAGGACATTGTTCCTTAGACGAGCGAATTCATGCTTGAAAGGTAATAAATCCTTCTTAGAGTTTTGCATCAAATATCGAACCAACATTTTGTTGATATAGGTTGATTGAGACAATGCTAGCATTTTGTTCTTACGATCCCTTATTATTTAGATCCTAAGAACATATTGTACCTCTCCTAAATCTTTCATTTAGAATTGAGCTATGAGCTAAGTTTTATCAGTTAAGTATCTTACATCATTTTCAATGAGAAGGATATCGTCCACATAAATTACTAAGAAAGCTACTTTACCTTTGTTGATTTTCTTGTACACACAAGGTTCATCAACGTTTTGGTTAAAACCATAAGTTATTTGATCACAGTATCAAACCTAATGTTCCAAGATCTGGATGCTTACTTCAACCTATGAATGAATTGACTCGGCTTGCAAAAAAATTTCTCCTGAACTTGAGTTATGAATCCCTCGAAATGAGAGATAAAGATATCTTTTTCGAGATTGTCATTCAAAAAAGCAGTCTTGACATCCATTTTCCATGTTTCACAATTAATCATAAAATATAGGTATTTACAAGAGAATCCTTATAGACTTTAACATAGCAACATGGAAAAAAGTTTTCTCATAGTCAATCCCTTCCCTTTAGGTATACCCCCTTTTCCTATGAGCCTAGCTTTGAAGATCTGTACCTTTTCAGCTAAATTTCTCTTTCTCTTATAGATCCATTTGCACCCTTTAGGTTCCAACCCTTCAAGTAGATCTACAACCTTACCACACTGAATTAAAGTACATAACTCTCTTTCAAAGTCCATGGCTTTGACCCATTGCTTCTTGTCTACATCATTCATTGTCTTCTTATAGGATAGTGGATCCTCAACACCATAATTTGGTGTGACAACTTGAGTTTCAATTAAACTCATGTAACATTTAGGTCATGATGCAATCCTCCCACTGTGTCGAGGCATTCTCAACGATGGAGAAGAATAAGACTAACGTGATGTGTTAGTTTCATCAACTCTTGATGAGGGACCTACTTCATCAACAACTCTTGTTGATTAATCAATATCTTTATTTAATTTTAATTTGCTTCATGGTTTATGATCTCTCATTTGGTCTTCTTCTAAGAAATTAGTATTTTTCGATACAAACACTCTATTTCCTCATTTCTTCTTTTGAATTTTCTTAGACTTAGAAGATGACAGTGCAAACTTGGTTCCAAAAGATGAGCTCTTCTAAACCTTATGCAATGGACAACGTTTGCATCTTCTTCTTTCTATCCCTTACTTTTTTTATAAGAGACTGAAAAGTCTACAACTCGTTTAGGAGGATAGTCATGTTGTACTTTATCTTATTCATGATCGTGTTGCTATAGAATTGAAGGAAGCTTTTCAGAGGAGATTCCAACATAAAGGAAACCTAACTCTGCTCGTCAATGACTGTCCTGTGCATTTTTCCACATTGAAGAGGATCGTTATATCAAGAACATGTTCTCTAATAGATTGGCCCTTATTCATACGGACATTGTAAATGTATTTAATGGTCTCGTGCCATATCTGAATGGATGGTTGCCCAAACATTTCCTGTTGGGAGTCCATTATCTAATATGCAATGACCATGATGGACTCATGCTTCTTGCTCAGTATGTCAGACATATTAGCCAAGCTGTAAATGTGGGGAATTTTATTGGCCTTTGTCCAGCGGCCATATGCATCCTTAATAGTTTAGAATGCATTTCAAGGAAGGGAAGGAGAAAATTCTTCTATTAAGATGAAGTGTAGATCATCGATTATCAGAATCATATTTAGGTTTGATTTCAACGATGCATTATTTCCACAGGTTAATATTTTGTTTTTAAGTAGTGCAATTATTGAGGAAGACATGCTAAAATAAATAACAAACAATTGACTATATTAGTTATTTTGTCTAGTCTAATACTTTTCTAAATAGTTATTGTAGCTTTATTTCAAAATATTAGTATTTTGAGGATTGGCTCAAGCTATCATGCAATTATAGTAGCCTTTAGTTTGGGTGAATGATTTTGCTTAATATGTTATTGTTGTTCTTGATTTGTTGTTTCCATTTAGGGGTGATGAACCTTGCTTGATTACTAGGATGTTAAGGGGTAGGCTTGAGGGGTGAGTTTGAGTTTCTTGATGCGTTGTTGTTCTTTAAGGTGTGAGGGGTGAACTTTGCTTATTAATATGTTGTTGCTCTCTTTTCTTGATTTTCTTTAACATTGTTGTGTTGAAGGTGGGGGTGAACCTTATGCATAATTATTAGGATGTTGAAGGGTGGGTTTGAGTTTCTTGATTCTTTATTGTTCTTTAGAGTGGGAGATGAAGTTAGCTTACTAATATGTTGTTGTTGTTCTCTTTTCTTGATTTTTTTAACACTGTTGTGTTGAGGGTGGTGTGAACCTTATGCTTAATTACTAGGATCTTGAGGGGTGGGTTACTTCATTAATTCTTTGTTGTTCTTTAGAGTGGGGAATGAACTTTGCTATATGTCGTTGTTCTCTTTTCTTGATTTTCTTAACATTGTTGTCACCATAAGAAATTTTGGATCTCTCGATGTAGTAAATTGTTGGGAATATATAAAAATGCATTGAAAAATGATATCCTGATACATAAACGAGCGTTGGGAGCTGGGTTGGGAGAAATGCATCGAAAGAGATTTTCTCGACACTGTGAAAAGAAGCGTCGAAAGATCGACGAAGTACAACATCAGGAGTGTACTTCGTCAGGAGTCGTCATTCTAGGTGTAAAAAATTATTACCAATCTCTCGACGCCAATGTATGGCGTAGGGAGATCTTAATATAACTTTCAATGCCTTGTCTATGAAAATGAGAATTAGGTTGTTTTTTGAAAGTTGCATCAGATGACAAAAAAATTTAGAAAAAAGTAGCTCATAGCACCTCTTTTTTTCATATTGCAAATATGACAAGTAATTAGATATATCAGGAGCCTATCAAAGGGTTATCTGCTTTTAAATTTGCTACTTTTGCAATTTAGAAAATATAGTGACATAGGCTCTATTATCATAAAAAAATTTGCTATTTTTGCATACTTCCCTTATTTTTTTTAAAAAAATACCTTTATTTTATTTTAATTTTACATTTTTGTAACCTAAAATTAAAAAAACATAAAGGTATTTTGGATGTTTGTGAAATGTATAAAACGCATAAGTCAGGCGAGTGTCAGGCTGCACCTTAACGACACTAAATGGTAATAGCATTAATTTAGATATATAGAACAATGGAACTCCTTGTCATGAAATAAATCATAGTAAAAAATAAGAACAATTAGCTTGAAAGTTTCACAGTTACGGGCATATTGACAACTTGTAGAAATACAAGTTATTGTAGTCTTTTATGTAAAATAATGAGGTCTAAACACATGAAAATGGAAGAAAATGAAGAAAAAAGTAGGCGATTTGGCTAACATGTGAACAACTTAGCGTAAAAGAGCTTTATCCCTGCTTTACTGCGTTTTAGTGATTAAATCGCTAGATTTCTCGAAAAAAGAAGTGAAGCTCGACGATTCAATGTTTAGGTGAAAAGAAGCATCCAACTGAGGCGTTAAGCAAAGAAAGCTAGGTGTTTAGACTCGCTAGCAAGCAAAAATTAGTTGGACCAAAAGTTAAAAAAGGACGAAAGGATAGTCTTCGAAGCGCCGCTTAAGCTTTTCAAAGCATTAAATGGCGCGTGACCTCTTGTCAACATCAACTTTTATCTATAAATAGAGCCTCTCACTTCAGAACTCAGTGTGCATAATTTCTAGCCGGAGAGTATGCTCAAACCTCGTCCATCCTTTGTTTTCTTAAGTTTTTAGGTGAGAGCCTGGAACTAAAGGCCTAAAGTTATTAGTTTCAATACATTATATTTTATACTTGATTCACCCATATATTCTTGTTTTCTACGCTCTTTTGTAATGTATAATTAGCTTGTGTTGATAATGAAGGGATTAAAGCCCTTGACAACGGAAGATTTTACAGAGACCTTTTCAAATTTAATTGGAAACTTAAAATATCATACATTGGCAAACAATTACATAATTTTTTTTTTTTTGATAATTTAAACTAAGGTTAAGCATGCTTAAACAAATTATAGATTAAATAATTAATGGATAGAGTAACTTACTCTCGTTAACATCTCTAAATCTATAAATCACGGAATTGGAGACACCATCCGTCGAAGACCTCCCTATCTTCTGGGATGAGATTGGTTTGTGGAAACCGATTGGAATTAAAAAAAGATTTTGAGAGAATCTTTAAGAGGATTCGTAGAGGCAAAAGTTTAGGTTGAAATATTTATTTTCTTCTAAGTATTTATAACTCCCTATTTCTTATGAAGTTAGAGAGAATCATGGGATTCTATTAATTTAAAAAATATTAAATTAATAAAATTATTAAATTAACTAATTAATTAAATCATATTTAATAAATATTTTATTTAAATCATATTTAATTAATCTCTCTCACACGTCTTATAGTTTAATTTAATTCATTTAATTAAATCAAATTAAACTAAACTATTAATTAATTGCCAAATTAAATATCTTATATTTAATTTAATTCAATTTTGAATCATATTCAAATATAAATTTCTCTCATAACCTATTGTTCTAATATGTATCATATACGCATTAAGCTTTAACCTATACTTTTAATATGAATCCAATTCACATTAAATTAATATTTGAACTCATTCAAATATTTTATCTTTCATAAATTAATTTCAAATCATATTCAAGATTAAATTTATATAATAAAGTTTGATTAATATATAAACTTTATATTATAATATATCACAATACATTATACTAATTCCCAAAAGTAAATTTGAACATTTCAAATTACAACCAATATAAATAAATCTTATTACCTTTACGAGTTAGAAAGGGGATCTAATAGACCTACAGATCAGAAGCTACAACGATATGAGATTAATTGGCTAAACTCATTGACCTTATTAATCAATATTCGTTAACTGTGTATACACTCTATTAAAAACTCACAGCTAAACTCTTCTCACTGTAGATATATTTTTTTGTCCACGGACATAGACTAATAACAGTAAATTAGTCATTCACAAGTGTTCGTAATACTAGTTGGGTCAAATTACCGTTTTATCCCTAGGTTACTTCCAGTCCTTAAATATCAGTGCTCCTCTAATGAACAACTTGATTATGGTCGAACTAATAAACAGAAACCCCTCTCGTGCCATAGAGAGGGAAGGACTCTTTGTTCAAGTCCCGAAGACACCATTTAAGGAAACACTCATCTACTTACCCTAAAGTCGAGAAGAAGTGAATTTCATCTTGTGTAATTACTTGTCCAACTCTCCACTCGGTCTTGTCTCTAAAATAATGAGCATATTAAGTCAGCAATTTGGTCACTCTCATCTGTACAAATCAAAGGAAAATCCCTCACAAGCAGGAGTTCATAATACACTTAGGGTTAAGACTAAGTTACCTAGGCCATCCTAATGAAATAGAAATCCAACTAGTAAACGGAGTTACATCTAGTGGTTACTATTTGGTGGTTTGATCTTATACAAACTCATTGCATACTATACTCTCACTTGTATGTCACATAAATGGATGTGTTTGATCATTGCGTTTGTATCAAATACAAAGTGAGTCGTATCCATAATATTTCCAAGATAAGGTACCCAACCTTATCCCTATACTATGGACTCTTTAAGCTGATCTTGAACATTGATCTCTATATGTCCCTACATACTGTTCAAGACTCATCAAACAACTTAGGATGTTAGTTTATTAGATTTAGATTATTAAGACAAAGTTAATAATATCATCAATAACCTTTACTAAAATAATAATGATAACATTTTGTTAATAAATAACGATCAATGAATTATATTTACTATCTATGAGTTTTAGGACATAAAACCTAAGAGGTAAAATGTAGTTTTGAAGTCTCAAGGGACATGATGTCTTTACTCTAAGTTTCACTATGTGAATTGTGAATGTTAAAAAACATTGTATATTCGAAAGAAGAACAATGAGTTTGACCGTAATCATCTGACAAGTGAAAACACATTTAACTAATCATTGTGTAAGAAGAGTACAACAATGTATTTTTATTACTAAGTTCATCCTATACATACATTGCAGAAATGACAATGTGTGTGGTGAAAACACAGAGAGGTTTTCTGCCTTAATCAATAAAAAGTAACTTAGAATACTTATAGCATAATTAGACATAAATCATAAGTCAACTCTGAGTATTTGAATCCTAAAAGGAGAGCAAGTACGGTAGAGTGATGATAAGTATCTTGCCTTAATTTCAAGTTGAAGTATGTTATATGTCGCCTAATACCTTCAAATGCATTCTATCGCATTTAGATATTTAAATCATTCCTTCTTTGAAATGTCTATAATGAGTTCATTATTCATCTCTTTTCATCTTACATGTCATCTTGCATCGTCAGAAGCACCACGTGTATATAATAGATTAAAATAGTAATATATAGTTCACATACAACACTTTATAGTTTATACCGCATAGTTTTAGTAGCATGATTAGGTAAAATATGAACTTAAGCTCTCTGTGTTCAACCCTGGACTGACCAAGAAACCTCTCTTCACTTGCACTTGGACGAATGAGAGGGAAACTTGCACAATAATGTTTACACTTTACGATTTAGCAACGCATGGATAGGATTGCACCTTTTAACACATACTCTTATCTAGTTGCCACACAACAACTTCATTAGAGCTCTTAACGCTACATCTATAGCAATCTTGCATGCACAAACTCACATGACACAATTAATGTATAGAGAACAAGCACATATCAATATAATTGGAACAGTACAACAAGACACCATATTTGAATTTTAAAGATAGGGAAGACCATTTAATTAGGAGAAAGAATCTAATGAAATAGAACCAAGAAATACAATTCCATTGGAGTTCGGTAGCAATAGGATAAACTTGTGATCGAAGTTGTAGTCTTTGGTTAAGAGGTTTGCAAGGTCACCCTCAAAGTGAAAATAAGCTTTTGAAATTAACAACTATGCCAAATTAGAGCATCACATACAGATTCAGGATTCACATCAAATAAAATTATATCATATAATTATGGTATCTTAATATATATACACACACACATATTCATACACATACACTAAAATTGATATAGCATCTCATATGCACATGGAAAATAGATAACATATGTACCTCTAGCCTTTTTGCCAATATCATGGAAAACATATTTAGAAAGAAAACAATTAGGTATGGTTTTGTATCATACTTAGTCCAAGCATAGATTTAAGGAGACAAACAAGGAACAAACCCTACGTCAATCAAAATTGATATAGCAAAATAGACATTAAAAAAAATAAAAATGAAACTAAAAGTTCAAATTTTCTCCAAGTATGGACCTCTTAAAAAATAAAAGAAACTCCATATAATTGGAATAAAACTCGTGTACTAGCTAGCAGATGACTTGATATATATATCATGTGCATCAAATTTATTATAAGTGTGTAAAATAGCAACATAAGAAAGCAACAAGCTGAGGACTAGAAGAAAGACTCAGAGTCTTACATCATTTTCTGACAAAAAAAATTGGTAAGCTCTCAAAGCCTACTTGTGCAAGGGCCTAAATATTTTCCAAGAAGAAGTTCCTTGAGACATCTTTTTGAAAGCATATATTATAAACCAAACAAAAAATAATGCACATCAGAAAGTAACCTTTGAATCTCAATTGATTAACTTGTTTCTTAGGTGGCTTTTCCTACTTTGATTCATAAGTTAACAAGAAAATTCTCCACCATGTTTTCTTCTCAAGAAGACAATATAAATATACCATCTTTGAGCCTCTACGAAAAGGTAACCAATCTAAGAAGCATCCTACAATCAGTAGCCCCAACTTTGCATTTCAAAGTATTAAATGGATAAAAAAAATTGAAACCTTTGAATCAATTTCATTTCACACAGAAAAGGAACTAAAATCTCCATTTGGACAGTCATCGATCCAAACCCAACAGACCACAATATATAAAGAAACCACAAAACCAGTAATAGTAGTTTCTAAGTAACCTAATTTATTCCCAAACACTTATGTACCCTTAAAAAACAACTGCAAGAAACAATTAGTGATTGTCAATATACGTTTTCATGGGATGAAATTAAAGAAGCAAAGAGAAAGAAGAAAACACCTTAAATAAGAAGCAATACCTCAAGTTTGACAGTCCTCTAAAGCACACATAGAATGAATTAAAGTTCCAAATATATTACGACGACACCAGAAACCCTTCCCCTTCAGCAATTCGTAAGTCCTTTCTTTGCGAGCCCTTCTTCTTTCTTCGTGAGCCCTTTTTTGCAGATTTGTGTTTCACAAATCAGGTAGGGCTTTTAAAGGCAAACTGTTGACGTGGTGTAAAAGCATTGAGAGTGCCCTACATCTTCTGATGTCGTGCATGGCTAGCGTCAGAAGTTGGTTAATAATTGTTGACTCTTGTTGTATACGTCGGAAGAGATTATATCTCCCGATGCTCTAATCGGTGCGTCAGGAGATGCCCTATCTCCCAATGCCTTTTCTCTCGATGATATGAATCAGCGTCAGGAGAGCCAAAATTTCATGTAGTTCATGTGTTGAGTGTGGAGACGAAACTTATGCTTAATTAAAAGGATGTTGAGGGGTGGGTTTGAGTTTATTGAATTCTCCCTACTTGATTTTTTGTTTTTTCCATTTAGGGTAGGTGAATTTTGCTAATGGAGGATGTGTTGAGGGGTGGGTTTGACGGGTAGGTTTGAGTGGTGGGTTCTCTATTCTTGATTTGTTGGGTTGAGGGATGACTTGAGAAATGACTTGTATGATTAATATATTTATTTGAGGGGTGGGTTTTTTAATTGATACTATTCATACATGTTCAGGGGTTGGTTTGAGGGGTGGGTTTGCTTTACTAGTTTTTTACGGGTGGGGTGTGAATTTGTTGCTTGATTTTAGTTGAAAGGTGCTTCTTAACTTTTGTTTAGGGGTGAATGATTTTGCTTAATTTTAACTTATTTTGGAAAGTGGATCAATATAGTTATATGAAATTTTTTGGTTAAAATTTTGGTTATTTGAAGTTTGTAATGAGTATTTTACTTGATGTGATTGTAGGTAAAAGAGTTGTTCGAAGATGACATCGGGCGATGGGTTTTGGAGAGATGACGTCTCTTTTTTTATGTATCTTATCAATTCAAAAGCACAATATAAACCATTATGTAAACCTTTTTTTATAATTTTTGTTACAAAATGTATCGTCTTTCATTTTTCGACTTAGTTATTTAATATATAACGTTTTATTTCACAATATTCTATTTAATTTTAGATCACAAAATTGAAAAAGAAATGAGTTAGGTGACAACTAACAAAATGAGAATAAAAATACAATAATAGCAAAAATAAAAGAAGAAAAAACAGAAGAATTCTCGATGCTTTGTTGGGAGTTTAGGCTCTCCCAACGGTGAGGCTGTTTGTATATGAACTAGAACTCGGGCGTGTCACTCCTTGTTCCAAACTACTTAACACAACTTAAATAAAACTTAACTAAAAAACCCATAGAGAAAATTAAATCAGTAAACTTTTCTTATTAATTTCAACCCAACAGTTTCTACAACAAAATAGGACATGACAATAATTTTCTCAACAATAATTAAACAAAGAAATATTGAAAGTCTTCAACCTTCAATGATCATTTAGGTAATTACCAGTCCAATCGTATAGCTCCTTGACCGATCGTTTAGCTCTGATCGCTTACCTTTTCAAACACAATCGCTTAACTATCTGAATATTCACTTACCTTTGATTGCTTACATATCTACCTGATTGCTTACCTTTCTAAACGATCGCTTACCTTATACAACCTAAGAGGAAAATCTTAAATCGTAAGTCAAAAGACTAAGTGAGTGATGCTTTTGAAAACCTTTTGGTAATACAATTTATAAATCATTTTCGTTTAACATAGGCTAACTACCTAAATTTAATAACACATTTTAAATCATAAATACATATTAGTTTCACTTATTTCTTTCACCAAGTCATGAATCATTCCCTTGCATGGATTACTGTGATAACATTTTCATCAACAACATCCTTTACAGTTTCTTGGTTCATTCTTTGTTGCTCAGACTTTCTGGTGCAATACCCATCTTTTATGCATTGTCCCGTCTCATTTCATTATGCAAACCTTCTCACATGACTACCTTTACACATTATGTGCACATAACAACTAGCTTATTGATAGGACAAGGAATAATGGTTCTAACACAATTTTACGTTTATTTGAACACATAAAACATAAATAAACTTTCATTCAAAATCTCTTTGTAAACATTCATGTATGAAATATCAATACAAATCAGTATAAGATTAGAAGAAAGCTTTTAAAATCTGTGAACATTTTGGAAAATCACTCACAGTACTAAATTCTCCTTCTTTGTTCAGAACTCATCTCTAGTCTTCTTGGAAATTAGTATAATGTATGGTGATACATTATAATATAAAGTTTATATATTAATCAAACTTTATTATATAAATTTAATTTTAGATATGATTCAAAATTAATTTATGAGTGATAAAATATTAGAATGAGTTTAAATATTAATTTAATGTGAATATGATTCATACTAAAATTATTGGTTATGAAAGAAATTTATATTTGAATATGATTCAAATATTAAGTGAAATACAAGGTATTTAATTTAGCTATTAATTAATTGGAGAATTAATTAATAGTTTAGTTTAGTTTTATTTAATTAAATTTTGATTTAATTAAATTAATTTAAAACTATAATATATTGAAGAGATATTAGTTAAATATGAGTTAAATGAATTATGAATTAAATATGATTTAATTAATTATTATTTGATTAATTAAGTGATTGATTTGAAATTCTTATTAATTTAATATTTTTTAAATTAATAGAATTTCATGATTCTCTCCTACTCCCTTAAAGAAAGAAAGTTATAAATATGTAGAAGAAAAAGAGTTTTTCTTAATAAAAATAGAAGATTAATGCTTTTGTTCTCTACAAAACAGTTTCTTTCTGAACTTTTTTCCATCCCAATTGATTTGCACAAACCATTCTCATCCCAAAACATAGAAAGGTGTCTGACGGGTGATATCCCAATTTGGAGTTTTAGTAAATTCAAAGGCGTCAAACTAAAAAAGTTTTTCTTTCTATAATTTATAATTAGAAAGCATGCTTGACCTTTAGGTTACTATAAGAAAATTAGTTTTTGTATTATTTTGTCAATGTATTGGTATTTTGGTATTTTCAAATTAAATTGAAGAATGGTTCGGTAAAATCTTCTGCTGTTAAGGGCTTTTATCCCTTTAATTTGTATCAGAGTCATCTCAAATGTTAATTGGGAATTTTTAAATTTGCATTGGTTAGGTAGATTTTTGCATTATGAATGGGTTTGCAAAATATATGTTTTCAATTTTGGCACCTTAGATTACAGTTTTTCGTTAATTTGATTGATGTAAAGGCTTGTTGTTT
The DNA here is from genome assembly GCA_037974545.1 of Cucumis variabilis. NCBI lineage: Eukaryota > Viridiplantae > Streptophyta > Magnoliopsida > Cucurbitales > Cucurbitaceae > Cucumis > Cucumis variabilis. The sequence goes on from JBBPDI010000003.1 coordinate 17,547,150, forward strand.
TGGACATTTTAATTTTGTAATCAAGTTTGTAAGTCTGTCTCATTGGAGGGCAAGAGTTGCTGTGAAGATGAGATTAAAAAAAATCGAAACAAATATATTTCTTTTGCGCGTGATTATAGTACCTTGAATGGGCTTTTGGTGCAATGGTTGTTTATTCACCAATGATGTAGTACGTCGTGGGTTCAAGTGCCAAATTGTGCCACTTGTAGTTTTTTAATTTTTTCTATTTTAATTAATTAAATTAATATAATATAATTATATTAATTTGATTATTTTTTTAGGGGTGCCAAATTTGATATATTTTGTTATTTAATCTATTATTACATGCGATCTTTGATTAAATTAATTATATGCATAATGTATGTCATATAATTTAAAATCTCACCTTAGGATTATGTTAAATAGTTCATGCATTTTTATATATTATAAATGTTATAGTATATGGTCTTCATGCATGATTTTGAATTTCATGAATTATTACTTAATTAAATATAATTTTTATATTTCAATTAATATCTTGTGTATGCTTAATTGATTTTCATATATATATA
>JBBPDI010000003.1:17559909-17573895 GCA_037974545.1 Cucumis variabilis
GATGTAAGTAAAAGAAAAATGAATGGTTGAGATTTAAACTCAATTAGTCGTTAGACACAATACAGATAATAATATAATAATATGTCTTTTCAAAATACTTTGTTTAAAAACCAATAAAGCAACTTCACCATCTTTTAAAAAAACTAGCCGTTAGACACAAAGAAAAATAATAATATTAAAATCATTTTCTTTTTAAATTCATTTTCTTTATAAAAGTCAATAAAACATAACCAAAAGCAACATTTGTTATTCCTTCATTGCTCCAAGTGGCTTTCTCTAATTGGTTCAAATTGAATACTTGGCCGCCACGTCACTATCTCAGGTATTTTTCTGTTAAACTTCTTTTAGCAATATCTTCTTCGTTTGAACTTCGATTTGGGTGATTCAAGAGGCGTTAGAATCATTTTTCCAAGCTCTACGTTATGGACTATTCAAATTAATAAAATTATTAATAAAAAAATTAGATTTGTTATCATCAAAATATTAATTAATTAATTAATTAAAGTAAATTAATTTGAGATTAGGGCCAAAAAGCCAACAACTAAGAGTTTTGACTTTCGTTTTAAGTTTTACGTCTTCAGGTTGTATAAGATAAGTGATCGTTTAAAAAGGTAAGCGACCAGGTAGACAGGTAAGTGATCGGAGGTAAGTGATTGTTCATGTAGCTAAGCGATCGTGTTTGAAAGGGTAAGCGACCAAGGCTAAGCAATTGGTCAAGGAGCTACATGATCGAACTGGAAACCTAAATGATCATTGAAGGTTTAAGACTTTGAAGATTTTTAGCATTTCTTTGTTTAATTCTTATTGAGAAAGTTTACATCTTGTTCTGTTCTGTTGTAGAAATTGTTGAGTTGGAATTAATTATAAGAGAAGTTTAATAATTTAATTTTTCCTGTTTGTTTTTTAGTTAAGTTTTATTTAAGTTGTGTTAAGTAATTTGGAACAGGGTGTGACAAAAACATACTAGGAATTGCTAGTGCAAGACTCGTTCTTGAATGAAATGGAGGTTAGTTTCAATGTGTTTGGTCCTTTTTTGAAGAATAGGATTTGCCTATCATACCAACAATCACTTATTCATCACTCTAATAAGGTATAGGATTAAAGAAATTGGAGGCATATGAAGATAACTGATGAGTAGCTTCAGAGTCCATAAACCACCATTCATGTAACAACCCGAAACTTTTAAACTAAGTTAAGGTCGTTACTCAAATAACAAACGACACTTTCTTGAAGATAGGAAAACTAAAATTCTTATAAAATATACCAATCAATGTTAGAAAGACATAAAATTTATAAAATCAGTAAAATATTGTGAAAACATGACTTGCGGGTTCCAACCATTTTAAAGAAAAAAAAGATAAAATTTTAAATAAAATGTCCACAAATCAAATACTAAAGAACTGATAAATAGACGCGGAAGCATAACTGAATTTTTCTGTGGTATGTCACAAACTCTTTCTGTTGCTCACCAGCTTTTCAAATTCTGTACCTTTGCTTGAAATATTAAACATAGAAAAGAGTGAGTATATAAAATATACCTAGTAAGGGAACCAAAATTGGTCCCGCTAGATGATTTGTTAACTCTCTGTTAGAAACATAATAATAGTGTCGTGTGTCTAATTGAGTACATCTGCATAAATGAGACCATACGAATATCCCTAATGGTGCGAGTGATTCTGTAGGAACTAAAGGGATAAGAGTCCTTTGTAGCCGAAGATTTAACAGAGACCTCAAACTCAAATTAATTGCAAAAATATAGAGAAGAGAAGAAGAACTTACGTTGTTGACGACTCTGAATCTTCTAAACACCAAACTTGGGACACCACCACCACTTAGAGACCTTTCTATTCTCTGAGATGAGATTGGTTTGCAGTTTGTGGGAACCAATTTGAGAATGAAAATTCTTAGAGAGGGAGAATTTTTTTTTTCTTGAGAGAATTTCAGTACGCAGAAAAAATCTTCCAAAACAGTTTTGTCTATGTAACACGTATGTAAAACTCCCTCTTCAAGAGGAAAGTTGAGCGGATAATGGGAACATGGAAAACCACATCCCCTATTAATTTAAAATAAAATAAAGTAAAATAAAATAAAAATTAATTAATTAAATCATATTTAAATGAATATCTCTCCTATAACCTATAGTTTTAATTTAACGAAATTAATTAAATCAAATTTAATTAAATAAAATTAAACAAAACTATTAATTAATTCTCTAATTAATTAATTACTAAATTAAATATCTTATATTTAATTTAATCCAAATTTGAATCATATTCAAATATAAATCTATCCCATAATCTATAGTTTTAATGTGTGTCATATACATATTAAATTTTAACCTATAATTTTAATATGAATCTAATTCACATTAAATTGATATTTGAAATTAATCAAATATTTTCTCATAAATTAATTTTGAATCATATCCAAAATTAAATTTATATAACAAAGTTTAAGTAAAATATTAACTTTATATTATAATGTATCACCATACATTATACTAATTTTCAAATTAAATTTGAGCATTTCAAATTACAACCAATATAAATAAATCTCATTATCCTTTACGAGATAGAAAAGTGACCTAATGGACCTACAGATCAGAAACTACAATGATATGAGATTAATTGGCTAAACTCATTAACCACATTAATCAATGTTCATTAATTGTGTGTACACTCCACTAAAGACTCGCAGTTGAACTCTTCTCACTGTAGATATATTTATGTGTCCATGGATATAGATCAATAATAGTAAGTTAGTCCTTCACGAGTGTTCATAACACCAGCTGGGTCAATTTATCGTTTTACCCCTGAGTTACCTCTAATCCTTAAATACGAGTGCTCCTCCAATAATGAACAACTTGTTTATGGTCCAACCAATAAATGGAAATCTCTCTCATTCCATAGAGAGGGTAGGCCCTTTGTTTAAATCTCGAAGACACCATTTAAGGAAACACTTACACTACAAAAAATCAGGGTTTTGTCGACGTAGAAAGAGGAGTCTAGGTAACGTGTTGGTAGAAAGATTATTGGGTTGGTTTAATGAATGGCTATCTTGGTTAAAAGTTGAAGAGGATAATGGTTTATTTAGAGGGTTGACAGTTGGGTGAGCAGATGATGAAGAGGGTTGGGTTGCGATGTCAATGTCAAAGGCTTTGGGAAGGACAAGGTTGTATAGGAAAGGCTCTTGATCACTATGATCATTTGATTTTTGTAAAGGAAATACAGTTTCATGGAAGATCACATCTCTTGATATGAACATCTCATTAGTACTAATATCAAGAAGTTTGTAAGCTTTCATACCATTTGTGTAGCCCATGAAGACTTCTTTTGTGGCTCTTAGATCAAACTTCGACCTGCCATTTGGTAATGTGGATGCAAAGTATAGACATCTGAAACTTCTTATTAGTGAGTAATCTAACATCTTTCCATGTAGTGATTCATAGGAAGTTTTATAATTCAGAGGAATTTTTCTAATTCAGCAGGGGAGACAAAGTTTGATTGATAAAAAATGGAAGTTGTTAGGATGCATTCACTCTAGAACTTCAATGGTACTCGTGACTGAAAATATAAAGATCATGCCATGCTCAAGATATACTGGTGTTTCCTTTGTACTACTGCATTTTGTTCCGGCCTTCCAACACCCGAGAATTGGTGATCAACTCCTTTCTCTAGAAGAATTGTGTGAAAGAAAATTCTGGTGCATTATCAGATCTAAAAATCTTGATGTTTCTGCTGTATTGTGTTTCTACATATGGAAAAAATTGAGGAACTATTACATATTTATTTTTCATAAGAAAAATTCAATTATATCTACTATGCTCACCAACTATAGTGAGAAAGTATTTATAACCAACATGTGAGTAGGTAAAGAAGGGCCCCACACATCAGCATGTATCATATAAAAAATAGTTGCAGTTTTATTATTATGTGGTTCAAAAGACAATCTTCTTTGTTTTGCTAGTGAACAAATTTCACAAGAATGACTTTTATTTATGACAGAGGAATGAAGAAACAACACGTCTTTTAAAGCAGTCAATTGAGAGATAGAAGGATGTCCAAGCCTTGTGTGCTAAATTTCAGGTGTTGCACGAGCTACTGTATTTATGGAGGAATAATTCTGTGGCAAATCAGTCGCTTTATATGGCAGCTCAACAATATAAAGTCCTTCATGAAGTTTACCCCTGCCAATCTTCCTCAAAGTGGACTTTTCCTGAATTTCACAGCCATCATCAAGAAACTTCAAAGTAAGTGTATGATCTTTTAATAAAGCACTAACAGACAGCAAGTTGTATTGGAATTCTAGTACATAAAGAACATGTTGAAAGACAATGGAACCAAAGAGTCCAACTGAACCTCCATAATGTATAGGAATTTGATAGCTATTTTGGAGAATGACTGAGCTTGCAATAGGCTTCAAAGAAAAAAACACATGTTTTGTAAAGCATATATGTGTTGAAGCTTATGAGTCAATAATCCATTCATCTCTATTTTTGTAAGGAAGGCACGTACCTGCTATATGAGTGACGAATTCATAATCGATCTTAACAGCTGCAAGCTTTGTCTGTAACATAGATAGAATGTTGTGGCATTGGGCAAGTGTCTCGTTGTCTAATGTGGAACTTTCATATGACGTTTGAGGGACTTATGTGGTGTTATTTACAGCAGGTGGATTATTTGATGACGGCTTGTGTACTTGATTTTCACTCTACCTTTTGGTTTATAGCCTGGTGGGTAACCATGGAGTTTGTAGCATTTATCAATGGTGTGTACGGGTAAATGGCAATATGTACACATTGGCCTATTCTTTTTAAATATGTTAGTATTCTAAGAAGGATTCTGCTTTTGGAGTTTGGCTAAGACTGTATAGGGTAACTTTTAACCAATGGTGTGTACGGGTAAATGGCAATATGTGAGGGAAGAGTTGGATTTAGAGGTGATTTGATTTCGTTCTTGCAACACTATTAGTGAAAATGCTTTGTTAATTGCAAGGGGAGGGTACATGAGTAGGACTTGAGAACGAGCATGATTGAAGTCGTCATTTAATCCCATAAAAAAATACATTAGGTATTTGCATACCAGAAACTTTTCAATAGATTGTGAGCCGCCACAGGTGCATTTGCCGCAGGTGCATCCCAAACAATATGAAGCATATTCGTCCCACAAACTTTTCACTTTGGAAAAATACATCGTGACTGATTCTTGATCTTGCTTTATTGTAGATAAATCACGTTTCAATTGAAACATTCTTGAGCCATTTCTCTTCTAAAATCGATCTTGAAGATCAACCCATATTGCTCGAGTCGATTCAGTGAACGGTATGCTTGATGAAATGCTTTTCGAAATAGAGTTTAATGTCCAGGCTATTACAACATTATTATTTCTGATCCAAAGAGGTAATAACTCACCAGTTGGTTTAGTTATTGTTCCGTTAATGAAACCAAGTTTATTCCAAATCGATAAAGCAAGAATCATGGAACGGTTCCATGTGACATAATTATCATCAGTGAGAGGTTCGGTGACAAGAACAAGGTTTGATGTATTGCTGTGATGCAAAACATATGGACTATTGAATAGGTTGATCTATTCATGTTGAGTATTCCAGGAAAAATTTTGTGGATTGTTTGTGGAGGAAGACGGCGACACTGGTGGTGGTACCGTCGGAGGTTGAAGTGGGTTTGAGTTTGAAGTCATGATCATGGTGTGAAGAAAGGGAAGCTTTAAAGCTTTGATACCATAACATAAGTAATGTCGGAAGAAAATATATGGAAAGACTTATTATTGGTGAAACCCATTTATCGATATTTATAGATATCTTCTGGAGAAAAGAAATAACTAAATAAATGTATAACTAATTTTGAAGAACTAATTAGTAAAACAGAAAACTAATTTCCTGTTTTACATCTAGTAGAATGAAATCTCTTCACCTTCTAAACCCTCTAAATTTTTCTCTTAACTTTTCAAATTCTACAAGAAATTGAATATGGCACATTTTTCTCTTCCATCCCTATAAATAATTTCACATATTTATAAGATTTTGCTAAGTAAAGAAAAATTGAATCAAATGACTTTGATTCAAGGTATATGATCTCAATCTTATATTCAATTTTTTTAAAAAAAATATATATATATTTATGTATTAAGTTGAAGGTCGACTTAAGAAAATATCTTTTTTTTTTATATGAATTTGTTGAATAAAAAGTTTTTTATTTGTAAAGAAAATTATTACAAAACACTTGCATTTTTAGCATTACTTTTGTTCCAATTTATCTTTATTATCTTATTACCTAACATGGAGAATCATTTTTTAACTATTTTGTTCCAATGATAATTCTCTAATTTTAATTATATTCTTTACTTCAATCTTGCTTTTGTTGACATTTTATATTCTTATTGATTAAGAAGTTTTAGAATTAATTAATAATGTGTTTCTTAAAACATTTAGTCTTAAATTTACAATAGTAGCATTTGTTTTTAAACATAAAAATTGTTGTTATTAGAATATTTTAGGGTAGCTTGGTAATTTTAAAAAAAAACCACTCACATACCCAATGAAATGAGTCTTTTTTTAAAAACAAATAAAAAACATTATTTTATGACATATTAAGGTTAAAATGATTTAATTATTATTAATTATTAAAAATAAAATAAAAAAATTACTTATGATTTAATTATTTATTATCTTTTAATTACATTCTCACACCTCTTCTTAACGTATAAAGATTTTAAGAGATAAAGAGGTTAAAAGATGAAAAATCTATTTCAATGATTAAATTTCTAGAATAATTCATATAGGTTAAAATATATACATGTAGTGGAGCAAAAAAAAAATGATGCAAAGTCAAATTTTTGAAATCAAGTATGATAATTCTTTTAGTTCTCTTTTTTAATTTGTAGTACATGATTACAACCATTGATTTTTGTATGTATAAAGAGAGTAAGAAAATGATGTACAATATATTGTCAATTGTGAAGTCAAGTCCAATAAAACCTTGGATTTTGTAATTTTATATTTTAATTTGTTCTACATGATTATATAATTTACCCATTTCTTTGAAAAAAATAATAATTTCATCTTCTAAGTTAGTTAAGGGGAGAATCATTTTTTAAACTATTTTACCCATTTGTCAAAATCTTAAACTTTACAGTTATTATTTGTTTCTAGACCTAAATTATTCTTATTATTATTTTTTTGTGTGTTGATAATTAGAAGAAAAAAAAAGAACCCACTGGCCACCACCACGTACTCAATGAAACTTTGTTTTATTGCACATAAAAATTAAAATGATTTATTATTTGATCAATGTAAAAATAAAATAAAATAAATATAACTATTTATTTTCTTTTCACATTGTCTCATCCTCACACCTAAGCTTGAACCCCTATCATTCTCCAAACGATAAAGCGATTGGATCCACCATAGTATGAACATCAACTGAATGAACTCAAAAGTTGATTTTTTCATTTTGGGGTTTCCATAAAAGCGGCAAGGGGGAAGTATGAGTGGTGAGAGTAAGTCGGAGCGGCAAGGAGATCAACATCAACCGAGAAGGAGGTCTAATGAGTGGCAAGGGGAAAATGACAGAGCCCTAAAACCTATTTACGGGTTATAACCAAATCGAAAACATGCGAGGAAAAGGGTTTCGAAGAAGGAAGTAGACAGAGACAAAGGATTTCAGAACGTTTGCATGCTACAAAACGAAGGAAGGAGACGTAGACTTTCGGAGAAGGGAATGGACACAAGAACTCAATGAACCAAAATGAAAAAGGGAAAACAGAGAGGGAAAGGCTAGTTTTCGATGCTACGAATCAGAGCAAGGTGACAGAGATAGAAAATTTCAAAGAAGCAAATGGATCGAGAACGTTTAAGGTGATGGAGATGGAGGGATTTGGAAAAGGGAAAACGAAGAGAGAGGGAAGGAGAGAGTGGAAGTAGTATGAGAAGGAGAGAGGAGGAGTGGTGAACAGTGCACCGAAATGATAATCGGAGGGTTTGGGGATTAGGATTATTTTGTAAAAAACCCTAATCTCCCATTTTTCTTAAACCGTGGGCTAAACGTGGAGTGGCTGTTGGAATTTATGTCATAAAACTCGTAGTTTGTAATCATATTCTATAATATAAAGTCATTGAGAAATTATTAGTGACTTTGAATACTATAATCTTAAATCCAATAAACAAATTCTGAGGCTATTTTTAAGTAAAGTTGAACTTTATGTAGAGACATAAACATGGATCAAGTTCAAGTATATAGCCTAAATAGTCTATAGTATATGAATAAAGGTTGAGTGTTTTATTCGGAGAAGCTATAGATGCAACCCGCTTTGTAGTTAGTACAAATGAGGTGATCATGAATCTTTCATGCAAAGACATGAAAGTGGAGGCATCCTATGTAAAATGTTTACATAAGACTGAACCATGAAATAGTCACTTTTAAGTTATAACGTTGTTTCCTATTTAAAACTGACTATCTCGGTTATTGATGACCTAGGTAACTTATTCTTAATCCTAAGCTAACTATGAACTCCTGTTCACATGAGATTATCCTTAGATCTGCATAGATGAGGGAAACTCTTTAGTGTTGGCTCAATAAACCTCCTATTTCAGGGGTAAGCTAGATCGGGTGGATAACTAGGGATATAGGGTGCAAGATAGAATTCACTCCTACCCACTTTAGGGTTAGTAGATAGGTTGTTCTCTTAAGGTTGAATCCAAGCCTTAAACAAGGGGTCCCACCCTCTCATTGGCCCGAGAGGGATTTGGTTTATAGGTTGGACCTTAAACCAAATAGTGGATTAGTGGGACTTAGGAAGCAAGATGTAGTTTTAGGAGTAAAACGATATTTTGACCCAGCTGAGGTTATGAACAACCTGTGAAAGATTAATTTACTAATCACGATTATATCAAATGGACACAAATATATCTATAGTGAGGGGAGTGCAACTACGGGGCTTTAGTTGAATGATCCATTCATTAACTAATGTTCATTAGCTTGATTTAAAAGAATTTAGCCAGTTAATCTTGGATCGTTGGAGTCCATGATCTATAGGTCCATTAGGTTTCTCTACTAGCTCATATGGAATAAACTTACAACAATATGATGGAATGAGTCGAATTGTTCGATTTAGGTAAGAATAGAGAAACCGACAAATATATGTGATATAATCGCTGGTTATCATATTAGAATTAGAACTTTATATGTAAATGTGATTAAAATATTAAAGATATGAATGCGGATTCATACTCGAAAGCTAAAAAATTATGGAAATAGTCCAAGTTGAAGTAAAAATGCTGACTTTTGACTTTGAAAAACCAAACTTTGATCGGCGACATATTCAAATGTGATTTAATCTTGAGAAAATGAATGCGGATTCATGCTTAGAATGTTAAAATTAGTCAAGACGGATAAAATTGTAAAAAGTCAAAATGTTAACTTTTGGTTTGAAAAATCAAAGTTTGACTTTTGACCAAATAACTTTTTTGTCTTTTGATCAAAGTTAGTGGAAAATCTAACATTTTGTTGGATAATTGAAGGGATAAAACCCTATGGCAGCAGAAGATTTTAAAAAACCATTACTCAATTTAATTTGAAAATCCCAAAATACCATTCGCAAAATTTAGAATCAAAATTCTAAATAAAAACTAAGCATGCTTTTTTGTTGTTTTTTTTTCATTTAAAAGATACAGATAACTTACTTTTGTTGATATTTCTGAATCTGCAAACTACTGAATTGGGACACCACCCGTCGGAGACCTTCCTATCTGAATGAATATCTTTCCAATATCTTATAGATTTATATTAATATAATTAATTAAATCATATTTAACTAATATTTCAATGAATATCTCTCCAATATCTTATAAATTTAATTAAATAAAACTAAACTATTAATTAATTCTCCAATTAATTAATAGCTAAATTAAAAATCTTATATTTAACTTAAATTAAATTTGAATCATATTCAAATATAAATTTCTCTCGTAACCAATAATTTTAATATGAATCTAATTCACATTAAATTAATATTTGAACTCAATTAAATATTTTATCTCTCATGAATTAATTTTGAATCATATCCAAAATTTATATAATAAAGTTTTTATAAACTTTATATTATAATGCATCACACGTTAAACTAATTTTCAAAGTAAATTTGGATATTTCAAATTACAACTAATATTAATAAATCTCATTATCCTTTACTAGCTTAGAAAGGGACCTAATGGACCTACAGATTAGAAGCTATAGCTATCTGAGATTAATTGGCTAAACTCCACTAAAGACTCACTACTGAACTCTTCTCACTGTAGATATATTTCTGTGTCTATGGATATAGACCAATAACAGTAAGTTAGTCCTTCACGAGTGTTCATAACACCAGTTGGTCAATTTACCGTTTTACCCCTAAGTTACCTCTAATTCTTAAATACCAGTACTCTTTTAATGAACAACCTGTTTATGGTCCGACCAATAAACAAAAACCCCTTTCGTGCCATAAAGAGGGTAGGACCCTTTGTTCAAGACCTAGAGACGTCATTTAAAGGAACACTCAATTACTTACCATAAAGTAGGGAATGAGTGAATTCCATCTTGTGTAATTATGTTTTCCGCTCTCCACTCGGTCTTGTCTCCAAAATGATAAGCTTATTGAGTCGGTGATCTGACCACTCTCACCTGTACAAATCAAGGACAATTCTTCGTGAGCAGAAGTTCATAATACACTAAGGATTAAGACTAAGTTACCTACGTCATCCTAGTAAAATAGAAACCTAACTAGTTAACAGAGTTACATTTAGTGGTTAATATTTCAAAGTCCGGTCTTATGCAAACTCATCTCATAGGATACCCTCACTTGCATGTCCACTACACGAATGCGTTGGATCATTGTGTTTATATCAAATACAAAGTGAGTCGTATTCATAGTGTTATCAGGATAAGGTACACAACCTTATTCCTATACTATAGACCCTTTAAACTGATCTCGAACATTGATCTCTGTATGTCTCTACATACTATTCAAGGCTCATTAAACAACTTAAGATGTTAGTTTATTGGATTTGAATTATTAAGACAAAACGAATAATATAATCAATAACAGTTATTAGAATAATAATACTTTATTAATAACAATCAATGGATTATATTTACAATCTACGAGTTTTAGGACATAAATCCCAATAATAATTTCACTAACTCTAGTGGACTAGGTGTTGTCTTTTGATGAAGACAAAGTCCACTAAAGAAAGGTAGTAGGTCAACCTTAATGGTAATTCAAACAACAAGTGGAGCTTCGAATGTAAGTATTCTCAAAACCCTAATTCAAAATTAGGGTTTAATACTATACTCATTAATCTTAAACATCAGAGTGAAATTTTGATCTGATTTTCGCCGTGCATGTTTATTTTCTATCGGGCCACCCCACTTCACCCTTGGGCCAAACAGGCCCTTAGTGTTTAGAGTTTTGTGATAGAGGCCAACGACCATATAATAACGGTAAGGGGGGTTATTGATAAACTCAATAAATAATGAAAAGATAACAACTTCTCATAATTGTACCAAGTCTTTGAGCAATGAAGAAGCCCCTTTACAAACTCATCATTATTAAATTTCCAAAGCACCTCAACCACAACCCCAACAACAACGTAGTCGAAGGTTTCAGCAACTCCCATGGTTCATTTGGTCTTGTGGTCGTCTTCTTGGTAAAGGTAGTTTCGACTCTGTTTTTCAACTTGAATTAACATAGACTTTTTCCTTAATTCATATTCCAACAAGTTTCTTTATGGTACTCATATTGCTGTCCAACCTTTGTTCTTGAAACATTCATCCTCTCTTCAATTTGAGAAGAAGATACTTGATGATTTGAAGTATTGCTCTAATGTGGTACAATGTTATGGAGATGAAACTACAAATAACGTATCTGACAAACAAGTTTACAATTTACTATTAGAGTAATGCAGTAAAGGAAGCTTGTGTGATCGGATTGCTAGATTTAAATCCAATGAGTTGTCACAATTGGAAGTTCGTCGATATAAGAAAGACATTGTGTATGGAATTGATATTATTGAAAAATATAATAACTAAAATATTTTGGCAAAGTGGTGGTGATAGGAACAAATATACCAAATATGTATTTATATGTAACTAGATATAGAGTGTGTATGACAAAGTAGATGAAATATGTGTGAATAATGATAAAATAATATAAAAAAAAGAGATATATGTTACACAAATCACTAACAAGTACAATTGTGACAATAAAAATCCAACTAAAACCTTGCTTCTCTCTCTTAGTGGCCAGCTCAAAATTAGAATATGATAGATATTGTGTCACACGAGTCTGGAGTAATGAAAAATTAAACCTGAGGTTCCTCCCACTTTTTAAATTTTAGGAGTGATATTACAAGTTAGTAATGCTCGCCTTGCGTGACATTTTTTTTTTCTTTTTTTTTTACATCTAACAGATTTAGCCCAATTATCACCAAGTATAACAATAAAAAATAAAAAAAAAAAAAAAAAAACTAAAATGGCCAAATTAAAACTAACCTCAAACTAGCTAGTGAAATCTAAAATGTGAAAATCTACTGTTTTTGTTGAAAATACACTACAGCAGATGTACATATTGTACATATTTTCTTTATTCTTTTTACATTACACCAAACTTAACTGTACAAAAAATGTGACAAGAAATTGAATTTAATCTCTTCCTTTCAAATAATAAGAAATGGGGAAATGGGAGAAGGAATGGCAATCCACCTATACTTAGACCAAAAAATTTTCACCTCAACATTTACATTCTAATATAACTAAAAATACAAAACTTATGAACAAAAAGAATGGATCCTATTAGAAAAGTGCTCTAACCTTCTATTGGACGTTTCCCACGAGTATCGTATCTTCGACTAATTGGAGAAAAACTAGAAGCAACTTCGTTTGCAGTTGCAGTTGCGGTCGCCGTAGCAGTTATAGTTCCAGTAGTATTGGTTGTCAAAGCATAGGAGTCGGATGCACCAGAAGATCCCGAAGTACCAACAATGGAGGACGATGCACTTGTCCTACGAGTTCTTCTATACCGAGAACCAGGCATTCCCGGTCTCGTTGGTTCCTCCAAATTACCAGGTCTCTTTGAAAGGATTAAAACTACGCGTGGCATGGTCGGCCGTAGGTGTGAATCACCTTGTGTGCAGAGCAATCCTATTTGAATGCACATTGTAACCTGGTCAGGAACAGCTGATAATGCTAATGTTGGGTCCATGATCTCCAAGCTCCTTCCCTTCTTGTACAGTTTGTAAGCCTGAAGCAAAATTCACATCATAGGTAAGACCCTTATTTGCAGATTAGAATTTTCTGTTTCAAAAACTGTCTTTTCTTTCGCCTTTTGGCATTCAATAATATCTCTTACTATTTCAGCTTTTCAAATTTCATGCTTGTTTCTTCCCAATCTTCCAATTATGGTTGTTTTCAATTTGTTAAAAGGAAACGGTTGAATTACTACTCAATTTCTATAAACAAAAACTGTTATTCTTTTTAATCAAAATTTGATTTAGTTTTTTAAAACATGATGACAAAGCTGACAAAGAATATAGAAACTTAGGTAGAAACAAGGTTTATAAGCTATCAAATAGGACCTAAATGACTTTCTTAGCGTGAGTATGACCAAAGTTCCTATTAAGCTCTTTGGCTTACAAAGATCAATGGTGAATATGATTGACTAAACTAAGACCAAACCGTAAATTACAGCGCTCAGGAAAGGCTCGTGTTTCGGTTCTTTCACGTGGATCCTTTAAATGCCTAACAACTATGACAGTTAAAATATATTGCCAATCAATAGATTCTGCATCTAGGACTTGTTTACTTCTATTGGGCTAATTGCACGATGATCTTCATTATATCAGTCTACATGGCTGATGAAATAAAATAAAACCTTACCCAATCAAGTAGATTCTCCGCATCCATAAATGAAGTAAATGACGAATTTCGCTGGCCGC
>JBBPDI010000003.1:17598630-17610543 GCA_037974545.1 Cucumis variabilis
AAGTTCCTTTGAGCATTGTCTTTGACGGTTTTGAGTTCCTCTAAACATCCATCTTTGAAGTTTTTAAAGTTCCTTTGAACATTGTCAAATAGACCTCCTAATATTCTATAACGTAGTAGAAGGGGTAAGAAAGGGGAAGCACGTGTGGAAAGGGAAACAGTGGGGCAAAGTTAGTTAGAAATATGTTTGTTATAATGAGAGGGGGAGTTCATTTGGAGTGAAGAAGTTTGCGAACATCCTTGAAAGAAAGGATAGGCAGCATTTGGAGTGAAGAAGTTTGCGAACTTCCTTGAAAGAAAGGATAGGCAGAGAGGCATGTTTCCTTTTTTATTTTTCTCGATTTCTACAAGTTCATTAATATATTTGTAATTGTTGTTCAAGGATTGAGTTTATCAATTCCTTTATGTAATTTTCATACTATATCAATATATATGAACACATCTGTTGGTGTTCTATTAAATTGGTATGAGAACACTCATTCTCTGAAAAATTGAAGGAAAATGGTGCAAAAACACATGGAAGAAAAGCTCATATTCAATCAGGAAATTTCAGGAATCCACGTGGAATTACACAAGCTTCTGGCAATTGAAGAAAATCTAATGTCCTTAGCAAAGATCGGCGAAAGAAACTTATTGTTGAAGTGCGCCGAAAGCATGGCGAAGGATAAATCGGCGATGAGTGGAGGAATCACAACATCAATGAGTCAAATGTCGGTGATGGAGAGCACAATCGAAGGAGAAAGTACGCCAACGAAAGAAACTAAGAACGAAGGGTGAACGAAGAAAATAAAAATTGAAGAGAATGTGAGCGATCAAAACAAGTTCAAGAAAGTAGAGATGCCAGTGTTTAGCAGCAAGGATCCTGATTCGTGGTTATTTCAGGCCAATCGATATTTCCAAGTACATAACTTGACTGATTCTGAGAAATTGATTGTTCTAGACAATAGTTTCAATGGAGCCGCATTAGATTGGTATCGATCGCAAAAGGAACACGATGTATTAAAGAAGTGGCTGGTTTTGACAAAGCAGAGGCGATATTCATTTTTTATCAATGAGGGAAGGATCTATCTATAGACTGTTCTTAGCAATCAAACAAGAAACAATTGTGGAAGACTATTGCAACCACTTCGATAAATTAGTCGCACCAATGTCGCAATTACTGATAACTTGTAGAAATACAAGTTATTGCAGCCTTTTATGTAAAATGATGAGGTCTAAACACATGCGAATAAAAGAGAACGAAGAAAAGAGTGAGCAATTTGGCTAACTTGTAAATAACATCGCATACATGAAAGAGTCTTATCCTTGCTTTACCACGTTTCAATAACTAATTGCAAGATTTCTGAGCAAGAGAAGTGAAGCTCGGCCATTCAAGGAATAGGTGAGAAGAAGCATCCAACCAAGGCATTCAACTGCACTAGCTGAAAAAAATTTTATTAGTGCAAAAGTTAAAAAGGACGAAAAGGCAGCCTGTGAAGCGCCGCTGCAACATTTTAGAGTATTAAATGACTCGTGACATCTTGTCAACATCAACTTTCGCCTATAAATAGAGTCTTTCACTTTAAAGCTCAGCGTGTAATTTTTAGTCGAAGAGCAAGCTCAAACATCTTCATTTCTCTTTGTCTCTAAGGTTTTTAGGTGAGAGCCTAGATCAAAAGAGAATAAGAGAGTTCATACCCTTCACTTCCCCCTCGGTATTAGGCACAAATCAGAGCCAAAGAGGATGAGAAATCATACTCTAAGGCGTTTCCGTTTTTGTTCTTTTTCACTTTCTTTTTATATCGTACTCTATTGTAGTATGTATTGGATGGTCAGAAGGCCTACAATTATTGTTTTCAGTATATTATATTTTATATTTCACTCACCCGTATTCTTATTTCCATTCTCCGCTGCTATATGTTTAACTAGCTTGTGCTGATAAAATGTATTTTTGAAGTCGTTGAAGGTCATGATATTTTTATTTTAAGTTTTGTTGAGTTAAATGTGAGTGTCAGAGATGTATATTCGAAAGAGGAATAATGTCTTTGTCCATGATCATCTGACAAATGTAAACACACATTTAACTGAGCGTTTGGCAAAAATAATGCAATAGTGTATTTTGGTTGTCAAGTTCATCCTTTTACATACATTGCAGAAATGACAATGTGTGTGGCGAAAGCAACTTAGAATACTTACAGCATGATAAGACATAAATATAAGTCCCTCTATGTATTTGAATCTCGAAAGGAGAGCAAGTATGGTAGAGTGCCGAGAGGCATCTCGCCTTAATTTCGAGTTGAAGTATGCTTTATATCGCTTCGAACCTTCAAGTGTATTCTAGAGCACTTAGATAGTTGAAAGATTCCTTCATTGTCATGTCTACAATGAGTTCATTATTCATCTTTTGTCATCTTAACTTGTCATTTTGCACCGTCAGACACACATGTATAAAATAGATTAGAGTAGACAACATACTATTCATATCTCATATTGTATAGGTTATACCATGTAATTTTGGTAGCATGATAAGGTAAAATAGGAACTTAAGCCCCCTGTGTTCGACTATGAACTTACCAGAAAACCTCTCTTTCCGTGCACTTGGGTGAATGAGAGGAAAACTTGTACGATAACGATTACATTTTGCGATATAGCAATGTATGGATAGGATTGCACCTTTTATCGCATGATCCCATTCTGTCGTCTGATAATCGACTCTTTAGAACTCATATTGCCATATCCATAGCTACTTTGCATGCACATATAGATTAACAATCTAACAACAAGAAATTACAGAAAGAAGTCTTAGAAGAAACTTCTATGAACGGGCTTCATCTGCGGATTAAGGCCGAGGTTGAGTATTGGGAAGCTGTTAGGTTGGCCTAAATGATGAAACTAGCCCAAAGAGTAGAAAGTCGAGAAATTACGCGAAGGGAGACAAACCTAAGTTGAATATTGGAGGTACAACTCTATCTAATTCTTATTTTAAATAATCCACTAATCAGTCGAATGTGAATGATAATAAATCAGATAAACTTGGTAACAACTTCCCAATGAGAATGATAACCCTAAGGGAAGTGGCGAAGAAACTCGACGAAAAGGCTCGAGGAAGAGACTTTTTGATGTAGAATTTCAGGCTAGGAGGAATAAGGGACTTTGTTTCTGATGTGATGAACGATATCACACAGGGTATAAATGCAAAGCTAAGGAACAGTGAGAGTTGAAAATGTATGTTGATTGAGAGAATTTTGAAGAAGTAGAGATTATTGAAGAAGATGACCTAAAGAGGAATAAAGAGATAAAATCATTAGAAACAGAAGAACATGAAAGATAAATTGTAGAATTATCTATAAACTTGGTGGTGGATTGTCGAATCCCAGATCTATGATGGTGAAGGGAAAAATTAAAGAAGAGGAAGTAATAGTGCTGATTGATTGTGGGGCTACCCACAATTTCATATTCGAAAAGTTTCTTTCAACTTTGCAAATACCAACGAAGGAAACCTCTAACTATGGAGTTATATTGGAGATGGGGACTGCGATGAAAGGAAAAGAGGTCTGTGAAGCAGTAGAACTGTTATTGAATGAATGGAAGGTAGTGGAAAGTTTTCTGCCACTAGATCTTGGAGGAGAGGATGTCATCCTAAAATGCAGATTTCTTCAATAATTCTAGAAAATTTGTTGAAGATCCAAAAATTACATAATGAAGGTAAAGAATTTGGAATTTGGGAGAAATTGGGAGTGATTTTGGAGGGAATAGTGAATTGGATGGAATTCTATATGAAATTAGAAGTTATTATGGGTATTTATAGGAAAAATTTGAGAATTATAGCAAATGGACCCAAAATTACACTCTCAATGCCTATTCCTACTTTAAAATCAGGAAAAATGAAGAAATTTTGGAAACTTGGCAAATAGTTACGAATTTTATATTGAAAATTGAAGGAAAAAAATGAAAATGCGTTGGCTGGGACTGGAGCGTACGCGAGGAGATTGCGCCACATGGCACACGAAGGTAGGCTGAGATGGGAAGGCATGGATTGAAGGCTCAAATGAGATGATTAATTTGTGTGTGAGGGAAGACTCGAATCCATGATCTGAGGGACGCACGTGCGGATAAGGCAAAATGACGTCGTTTTTGTCTTTAGAAATCTGGATTAAAAATGCATTTAGTGAGGTTCGAACTCGTGACTTCGAGGCTGGGCATCGTGAGTAAAGGGCTAACACGTGTCAATCTTCTTCAATATTTACCAAAATGCCCACTTATGTTTAATTTGCCCGTTCTTCTTGGTTTGAACTCTGAATTAGATGACTTTCGTGTCATTGGGTTCGTATTGAAGTCTACTTTCATATTCTGCATAAAAATATAAAAATAATAAACATATGCATGATAAGAATTGAGAATAGACTATCTTTAAATGGGTCAATATTTTTTCGAACAGGAAGATTAAATTTGAGTTAGAGAAAGAGAGAAATGTCATTTTCTTGAGCAACCTATGTAGTATGCACTTTTTGAAAGCCACATAGTTATGGACTTTTAAGCTGACATTGTAAGGTAAGAAAGTAGAGAAAATTTAAAGCAACTTTGTAGAAGAAAGTTTTCCTAAAAGAGTTATGAATTTTCAATTATGATTTTTTAAAAGTGGAGTCAAGTTTCTAGATGAAAAATAGTTTTTGGGTAGTGTTAGAGGCTGGCTAAGTGACGTTCAAAGCAAGGCGAGTTGGGTGTAAGGGTTGAAAGGAAAGAGGTTAGTGGCCCGCATTTAAGCCTTTATTGGGCATATGGCCTGCATGCAAAGGCACACAAGGCGAAGTAGGCGCGCGGTGTCAAAATCGTAACTTTTCAAACTCAAGACAGGAAATTATGCGACAGTTGTTCTAGCTCAATGAACAAGTTAGCCATATGAAATCTAAAAGTCATGGACAAACTCGCAGTACGGTGTAGCCTTTCTTCACGTTTTGAGAGAAATTAATTTTATAAAACGTGAGAGAGAAAGAAAAGCATTGAAAACATCGTTAAAGAAAGCATTGAAGACTGTCAATTGCAAAGAAAGCTTAGAATGCAAAGAGTACAACAAGGCTTGGTCGAGGATTCAACTACTATATCTCCCCTATAGTATATTTTAAACAATTTTAGCTTTGATTGACTTGCATATAAAAATGTTGAAACGTCACACCCTAGGTCGACGACAAAAAAAGGAAAGTAAATGACTAAACTAAGTACAAAACATAAAGATAAGGAGGTTTGAGGATGTTCAGACATGCGGACATGGACAAATGATAACTTGTAGAAATACAAGTTATCATAGCCTTTTAGATAGAATAATGAGACCAAAATGCATAACAAATGTGTCAAAATGCATAACTTATGTTGAAAATTCATAAATATTAAGAAATACATTTTACATAAGTCTTTATGCCTGTTTCACTCTGTTTTTAGTGTTTAGTGCATGATATGAACAAAAGAAAAAACTAATGAATCACAGAGGAACTCGTATAAAAACTATATAAGCCTTGTCTAGCAAGTATAATTCTAAGGCAAGATCGACATCAACATGCGAGAAAAGGTTCACTAGAAGACAAAAGTGGTAGATGAAGTTGATGTGACTTGACACAGGCTGCTTTCGACACTGACATGTTTAGGAGAATAGAAGTTTTCTACCTAAATCTACCTATAAAAAGGACTCCATCCTTAACAAGTAAAGCACATTTGAATGGACTTACTGGCCTAAATGGGCAAACCCTAGAGAGAGTGGAAAGGAGTAGCCTTTCCATCATTTGTAAATGCTTTTTCTTCCTCTTCTCTAGTCATTTAGTGAGTGAAAGATTGAAGTTCGAGTGAAGGATTCTTGATAAGGAGCTTAGTTTATAATTCTTGTTGTATAGGATCGGTAGATTCTTGATAAGGAGCTTAGCTTATAATTCTTATCGCGTTAGTTGAGCTATAGTTATCACCTGGCCAATGTGTATCACTAACTACCTGAGAGGGCAAGTAACAAGAATATGGCTAACGCACGCAAGGTGGAGTTTAGAGACAAACACCACCATGGGAACATAACCTCCATTATTTGTGTCTTGAAAGGAGAACAAGTGTGGGTGTTTGGCGTTGAGAGGTTGTCACCCTTAAAAGAGAAGCTCTATAAGTTTTGTTAGTGAAACCATATAGATATACCTTACTTAACTAAGCTTAGTCATTTACATCATGAGAGACGAGCAACTACAGCATAGAAAGACATTAAGATGTGCTCGTCTTAATCATAAGCTAGTTAATTGAGTGATGTCGCATCAAGGCTTTCATATTGCTTAATCGCCTAATAATGCATAGACCTTCCTTCACCTTTTCTTTAATACAAGTTAGTTCACAAGTCCATCTCACCTCCATCCTAATCCCCCTTTACATTCTCCAATATAGATAAGTACATATAGTTTAAAGTTACACTTTTCCATATTGTATAGATGATTCTTTTATACCGCTCAATCGAAGAGTAAACTCTAGAACTAATGCTTTGATATCAAAGCCCTGTGTTCGACCCTGGATTATCCAAGAAAACCTATTGTTTTGCTTACACTTGGACAAGCAATAGGAAAACTTGTACTCAATGAAGACTTAGTAATTACATGACGAAGAGATATATATAGTGAGCATCTACTATGTCGTGACCATGATCAATGACTTATCACGTAGAATTAGATTGAGATATATAGAACACTACATATAACACTGAGTCTAGCAAACAACGCCTTGGAAAAGCATGCTCGTGACATGCGACAACCGTGAGTGCAAGGAAATGCAAGAGCGCTGAGCATGTGGCACGCCTTGTGCATGAGGTTAGCATGCAGCAAGGCTGGGAAAGCTCTGCTTCGTGCCAATCCCCCTCGCCATCCATGTTTGTGCGTCAACCTATGTCAATGGGTGTTTTATGGCCATTTTGGTGATTTTTAGAATCTCTAAGTTTATTTTTGGTATTTTCATGATTAAAGGAAATTAAATAGACTTATTTCCAAGTAATTCAAGTCAAGAAGAGATCGGAAAAATTTATAGACCAAGAACCAAAAACTTGTATTTGTGAGTGAAAAATGAATTTATAAAGTGATTTCGAATCATGTTTCTCAAAACTATTATTTAAAGTATGTTTGAACTAAATGTTTGAATTACCTGGTTTATGGATGATTTCCAAAACATATGATTTCCTTAAAGTATTTGATCGAGCATGAATGTTGAATTTTCTTTTTGGATTTGAAAGAGAAAAGAGATTGTTACGACATGTTAGATTTATGATGTTTATGATATGTTACATGCTATGGATGAGAGTTCGGTTTACTTTATTTATTAGGGTCGTACCCATATGAGTGTTCCTCGGGTTCACCACCTTTTTATGACTGATGTGAGTTTGACGAGACCACTAGCCGATCATGTTATGTTTCTTTTTATGACTAAGTGAGCCTGACGGGACCACTCTAGCTTGTCATGTTATGTTTTATGAGTGGTCTGATAGGCTCACTTACAGCCCAATTCTCTTAGGTATTCCCTTAAGGTTCACTAAAAGTCCAGATGTGTCCCTACGGAATCACTGGATAACGTGTGTTCGAGATCCCAATAGTTTTGGAGTACTTCCTTACAAAATCCTAATGGTTATTGTTTAAATATTTATGAAATGTTATTTGAAACCTAATCACTCACTAGGCTTGTTTAAGCTCATACTTTCAAAACAATTTTTCACTTTCTAGGTACAGGTTGTATTCTAGAAGCCTGATTCGCTGTTGTCTGCTTGCTGAAGAGTTTTGTTCTTTTTTGTGTTTGTCTCTAGTTGATTTTCAAATAATGTATACTTGGTCTTTTAATTATGCTAGACTCAGTTTAGGGTTGGTTGGAGTCAGAGTCTATTTGCATGTAATTATGGATTTTGCTAAGTGTCTGTATAAAACTTATGTAAAGTTTGTTTAATGAATGGGTTATGCTGCAGTTTGTATATTCGTTGAGTATTTTGCTTATGTTTGTTTATCATGTAAAGGTTTGGGGTTAAGGGTCAACTGATGTTGTTCAGAAGGAAAGCGATGTCGGTTGAATTCACGCCATCTCTTGGGTCTAGAGTAAGTGATTTGAGAAGGGGCGTGACACTTACACTTGGGCAAGAGAGAAAAACTTGTGCTAAACATTAAACATTATGAAATTAGTAACGCATAGGTAAGATGTGCCCCTTTTATCACATAGTCTTAAACTATACGCCTATTTAAGTCACATAATATGAAAACACATCATGACATATACACGAATCAAGTTTGTAATCCAAATTACGGAAAAAAGCAGCTACCCATGCTATATGCGTCAACCATGTTAAAAGGGATTTTTTAGCTGTTTTTGATATTTCTGCCACTTTTGAGTAAAGTTTCGATATTTTCTAAGGAAAAGAGGTTAAATAAAGGCTTAAATATTATTATTTTAGAACAAGAGCAGTTTGAGGGATTTCCAAGCTAAGGAGTTCAGCCATGAGTTTGTGAGTGACAAAATTATTTTCAATGTTTATGAGTTTAAAGCTAAATGTTACTAAGCATGTTTGATATTTTTGAATGATATTGGATGATATTTCTTTATTGATTTGATAAATGATTTGTAAAGCATGAGTTTAAGTATAAGTTTTAAAGTGTAAGTTTAAAAGCATGTGTTTCAAGCTAAGTTTTCAAACATGTGTTCATAAATCTACGCCTGTATGTTCTACTCTCTATGACCAATTATGTGCACATAGTGGTTTTTCGTTATTGATGTAAAATTTAACGAGCCTATGTTCCTTGTACATCAGTGAAGGTGTAATTCGTTGTGCCTATGTGGAAAAGGATACAGTTTGAATTGTACCTTTGTTGAAAGAATTACGTCACAGATGGTGTGGTGTACCAACACCCATGTTTCATGCTAAGAATGAGTTATGGTGTAATGGGTAAGTAAAATTTATGATATGTGCTTCAAATGTTTATAAGTTCAAATTACATGCCAATGAAATGTTATTCAACGGCTTGAATGTTTCCAAAGCCAAAGACTTATGCATAACTGTTTAGAAAAGCATGTTTTATAAAAACTATCACTCACTAAGCCTTTTGACTTATTCTTCCAAATGTTTTTTCAGTTTCGTGATAGTGATCATCATGTTGAGTCTACCTTACAACTGCTATCTGCTATTTGTGAGTTGAGGTCATTATATTTTCATAGTCAACATGTTTTATGTTTTAGCATGGGTTACAAGATGTGGGCCTAGTTAGTAAGTTGTTATCAAGTCGTCTATGTTTCCGCTAAGTTTCTATCAAAAGTTGTAGCTAATAGTCCAAGTTGTTAGCAAATCATTTACCTTGTTTGTTTCTTTAAAAATATGCATCTATGTTGTGACTGCTAGTTGAGTTAGATAGGTAATGTTAGATGGTTCGTGAGTGTTGTCAAAGTACGACAATGCTTGTTAGCCTTCACGCCCTCTTTTGGGGTCAAGTTAGGTGTTAAACAAGGGCCATGAGAAGGTGTGACAATCCTCGTCACCTCCGACGTTGAAATTTCAAAACTCTTAACCAAGTATGTATGTTCCTTGTTCGTTGGCTTAATCTTCTGTATACGAGCCTAAAATAGAAACAATGCAGACTACACATCAGGTCACATAACCTTAAAATCGGTAAACTCTAAACCACTAGTTATTAAACCCTAAAGTCTTATAACCAAGATGGAAAAAGAAAAGAAATCATAACGTACCATTTGCAATAAGAAAACATGTGATTGAATCAGCTTCAACCTAATGAGTATGTGTAACTCCATTGCATGATGTGTGGTATCGCATCAGCGAAATCTCTACTGGCAACCTGACTACTAATGGACAACACTATCTCATATACTGAAACCTACAAATGCAACAATTATGTAAATAAGAGAATAACAAAAAATTACAAGTATTGAAACAAAAAAAATCATAATAGGCATAAAATTAGTAACCTGAAATGCGAATGGGAATCTATATAGGCTATACGACTCTAGAGACTTGTTATTCGCAAGTTTCTTCTTGTGCAAGATAACTCCTTCAAATCATTTATGAGGCCGATCGTGGTCCATTCAATATGGATATTTTCACCAAATCCTCTTCACTCTCAATTGAAGACTTGAGTAATTTTATCCAACTCAATCCCATTCATGTTTGTCCTATCACCTAAATATAATTATCTCAATCTAATGGCTTGATCGTGTTCGATCAAACTTAACAGCACGTCTCGGCCTATACCACAACTTGTAATAATGTGAAAATCTTTCCACTCGAAGGAGACCTTTTCACTGAGTAATTTAAAACTGATCCTAGTCATCCTTAGCCTCTCTCTACAAAATGTAATGACACAGAGGTCCATTGAACACCAACTTGACGTCCAAGAAATGACCAAACATAGTTTTCCTAAACATATACTACATAGGAGTTAACTTATTTTTAATATTTGAGATGGTCTTGGCTAAGTGAGAACATATCAAATTTGCAAGAAAAAAGTTCGAACTGCAGATTTTGAAGACAAAAGGCATCTATCAAATAGAAAACACACATAACCGAATAAAATAAGTAATTTGTCTTCAAAACATGGGGCAATTTCGATTCAATCTCAGCTGCGAATAACATAAATTCATTGTACTCGAGCCATTTACATTGAAATGTTATGAGATTAGGGTTTTATATGCATTCTGTGATGTATCTCGAGTTAATCTCGGGCAAAATCTGCCCTGAAAACCAACACAATGCATATAAAACACAAACCTAGACCAATCTCGGGACTCATTCAACAAATGCTAGTGCAATTTCAACAATCTCAGTCGAGATTCATAATCTAAACGAGCCCAGATCCATGAAATTGTTGACATTCATCAAATGCAATTTAAAACCATATATGCATATACCATCTACTAATATCCCAACTGCCTCGAATTTCACAAAAAAAAAAAAAACTTATAACAAAACTTAAAACAAAGTCCTAAACTTTCAAATCAGTTAAAGCGAAATACCTCTACAAATTTAAGCTTGAGGATACACTAATTAAGTTTGCCCATGCAAAAATTAGTAAAACTCAGAAATTTTGAGAGCAAAGAAGTTCAAACTTGGCCGGAATGAGCACTTGGTTTCGCAAAAGTGAATATTAATTGTTGCGTGAATAACATTTATTTTGGTAATTGCAGAATAACATTTATTTTTGAATTTTAAACACAAAATAAGAAATTTTGTGGTCGAATTTAGCTCATGATTTCAAATGTTTTCCACTTTCTCGGTAGAGATGGTGATTCCAGAGCCGACCCGTTGCTACCAATCTGCCATCCAGTTTTAAGTTTCTTTTGTCACCATGTATTTTGATCATGCATCTAAGACTATTTGAAATGTGAGGGTTTGAGTGAACAATTTTGTATAGGTTATTTTGGTTACTAAACTTTTGCCATGTGTTTTTTATATATTGTACAGTTACGGTAAGTATGTTTATATAAGTATTGTGCATGTTTTCTTCAATTGATACTAGATTTAGAGTCAATAAGTTTAGTATGTTATCGGCAAATGGAGTAAGAGGAGGGCCGTACTTGTTGACTTAAGACTCTTAGGCTTAGAGAAGGTGGAGTGAGAGGGAGTTGTGACAATTATTCACCTAAATATGACAATATGCATAAACCTTCTCAAAACTATAAACATTATTAAAACCAAATTCACAAATTATAGAAATATAGGAACAATATATTAACATTTAACAAATTTTCTTCAACTTTGAAAAAATTTCAAAAGTTTATTAGTATATTAGGCATTAAAAGGATGGTGTGATCTTTCAAAATCAAATCTCGTGGTGAGAGACTCAAACGATGGAATTAAAATTAAAAGAAAAAAAAAATCAGAATTAGTAGGGAAGAAAGAGGGAATGGGAAAAAGGTACATTGATTTTCAACAGGTAAGGTCGTT
>JBBPDI010000003.1:17672677-17687618 GCA_037974545.1 Cucumis variabilis
TTAGTTGTCGACTGATGTACTGATAGGTTCTGACTGGCCTTGTACCAAGTTAGAGTAGAATGATTGTTAGATGTTATGAAAAGAGTTATGTGATGAAAATGTTTGTTGTACTAAGAATGACTGTTAAGATGTTTAGAATGGACCGAGGGGATAATTATTAGTTTCCTATTGGATAGCTATCTTGCAAGTGTCCTACGAGATCACCACCAAATGTGCATCCTTCGAGAGCACTAGACTGATATGTGTTTCTGCAGAACACTAGACTGATATGTGTATTCTTCGGGAACACTAGACTGATTATGTGTATCCTACGGGATCACAAGACTGAGACTGTGTAGGGTACCCCATTAGGAAGTTAATAATTTGTTTTCCCTAACGGACCAGTAGTGAATCTCTTACTGAGTATGTTTGTACTCACCCTTTTATGTTTAATGTTTTTCAGACAAAGATAACAGATGAGGTAGACCGACGAGAGGCAAGAAGAAGGCGTGACTGCCATAGGGATTGTCGTTCAAAATGCTTCCGCCTATGTTTTGTTGTTTTCTTAGGATTATGAGACTGTTTAGAAGTTTTTTGTCATTTAATGGAGTTATGAATTTTTGTTTTGCAAATTGTACTTCGAAAATTTTGGTTGATTGAAATAGGGCCCGAATAAAGTTTTCTTTGATGTTATTTGTCTTGATGAATTTTATAAAGACTAATATTTAAAGAAGTGTTTTTCTATTAAAGTAATGACCACATTTTAGTTCAAAAAGTTGGGTCGTTACACTTATGGAGGCTTAAGATATTGTCTAAATCATCAAATATGTGATATTTTGCAAGGCATGAAAACTTATACCCCAAGTTGTCCCTAATAGTGGTATCATGGTGATATCGTCCTTGGTTTAGCCATGTTGATATAATCCTTAGGTCGAACAAAGGAGTAGTGGAACCTGAAAAGTAGTCATGATAAAACCAATGGTTGAGCTCTATTAAATTGGCAGTATGGTCTAAAGAAGGAGTAAGTCTAGATAAAAGTTAAATGGATAGATAGATATTTTAGGGGAGGTTCAGATGGAACTTTGTTCGAGGGGGAATCCTTTTGGAAATGTGACCAAAGTTCAACATTAGATAAGGAAACTGATCATAAATACATTAGTGGAACTTATGAAACAAATATTTTGAATCAAACGTTGAATTTAGAATATTTTGATTATTGTCCTCGTTTGACTAAATTAGCCACTAGAGAGCCTTAAAAGTGTTTGTAGCAATATGTAGTCTTCTAATACATAAAATGTATGTAAAGATGATTTTCCTCAACGGTAACTTGTAAGAGTCAAATTTCTTTAAGTTTTCAACTTGTTTTTTTTTAAATATTCCCCATCGAAGGACAATAGTTCAAAACACCAAGGGTTCGGTTGAAGTAACAGTCAATCGTTGCAAAATGTTTTAAGAGCTAAGAGTCGATATTAATTGTAAATTGTACGAAACATTTGTTTGATTAATTTTCCGTGTGGTGTTGTCTTGAAATAGGTTGGTAATCAAAACCATATTAAATTTTTTTTGTTTGATTATTGTTTTATTTTTTTCAAGAGTGCAAGTAAATGAGTTGATTAGTGATAATTTAACATTTTTGCATGTATGTAAATCCTTCACGTAAAAGGTAATTTAGTTGAAACTATATTCAAGATATTTAAATTTTACAAATACCGCCAAAATTAAAATATTTAAATTAAGACTTTCATAACTAAAGAAAATGTATTAAAGCTAGTATTTTTATTTAACTTAGTATAAAAAATAAAGTGTTGAAGCTCCAAGAATATGAATGTATAATTTTATTCTTTCATAACTTTTTTATTCTATCTTCATTTCATATTGAATCCAATGAATTGGTTATCAGTGATTATTCTAGCAAGAGGGAAGGATAATTTTTTTTTTATGGTAGGAGATTGTAAATAAGATTGGAACGTTGGATTTCTTTTTTGTATTGACAATAACATGATCTATGCTTCCTCACCATGTCACAACAAGATGATGATGGTGCTGTTGACATAGTGTATTCCCACATACATACTCCCATCTCAATTGGGTCACATGTCGTTGCATTTTCCAACTGAGCTTCTTTTACAAATACCGCCAACAAGAGCACTAAAAGGAAAAAATCTTTGGATGGAAAAAACTTTATTCAGTGTAGATGTTGTGAAAGATAGGAAAAAATTGTTTGGATTGTATTGGGTAAATGATCTAACAATTATTTTATAGACTTGTACCAAGGAATGTTCATTTTTCTTTTTATGGAAAATCGTTTGCTCCAGCCTTTTGGCAATTTATGTGCTATATATTTTTTGAGTATTTGTTAATTGTTTGTTTTTATAGACAATTAGTATTATTTGTTATTTGTTAATTTTCTTATTTTAGTTATTTGGTTGTAAACACTGCTCTACCCACATCAATCTTGATTCATTCCGGTACTCCGAGTCTTGGACACATACTCAACACTTGGACTACTCAAGTGAACCATAATCACACTATATGCATCTTAGTGAAAACCCAAGTTCAACAACAGTTGCTCCACCGAATTACCTTGAAAAGAGACCGTATTCCATATTCATCTACAATACACGATCTAGGCAGTTGACCCCATTAACACCTGGTATGACCCTCACTCAAATGTGCACATGGAGTTAGCTTAGTAGAATGAACAATAACAATGCGTTGCATGACAACAAAACTTATAAAATAAACAGTTATAACACTTGACATACTTTGCTATCATGCTTAGTACCTCTATAAAGATTCTATCATGCTTTTATAGGTGGTAATAATATAACAACTATGTGGTATATGTATCATGCTTCATAGCTTAAGAAATTGTAACATACTTATATGCAACACATATCTCATAGAAAAAATCTTTTTTGAAAGCTTAAACTTTTTTAATCCGTCATTATACAAAGTTTTGTTTTCTTTTCCTTTCCCCTTTATAACGCCTACTCCAAATTCTAGAATACTTGAGTCCTCAAGACACCTAATGGCAAACAAATTTTGTTGCCCAAATCCATGCTAAATAAATTCATGAATCATACACCAAGCTCTAGACATATTGGTAATTTTTGGTCGAACTAAGGGAGCAAACTAATTTCGCAAACAAACTAATTTCCATCCATGATAGTCGAAGGGGTGTTTTGAAATTCATTTCAATTGCAAAGAAGATTAAAGAAATTTTATGTCAAAAAAGTATATCTTAGACTATGTCGATCTTTCCCTATCCAAAGAATTTCTTCATGAGCTCGCTTCATTCGTCTATATGCAACTTTTGTTGGAAATAACAATCATTGTACTGATTTTTAATTAATGTTTCAATTGAAAATTAATAATTTAATATTATTAGTATTATTTTGATGGTTATAAATTCTCTAAACATTTTATGGTTATAATGATAAATTTCATTCATTAACCGATATAGATCTAAAATATCGATTGTGGTCTAATCCCATCCCTTGAAAATCATATGTCCATAAAGAAACAAACACGTTATAATATCAATCTTAAAGGATGAGAGAGACATCTTGTTTAGTTCCACTACATATAGAGTTAGGAGGTACAAGTGATGGAGTGGTTCTTCCTCCTTTCCAAAAACTTTGATTTCTTCTTTGAGTATGTTTTTCTTTAATTCCATTCATTACTCCTACAAGTGCACGTTTGAGTTGGAAAGTTGTGTTAACCATGCAGAGCTATCAATATATGCGCATGGAGGTCACGCCAAATTTTGCTTTCAAGGCATTGGTTCAATACTATACAACAATGATCAACATTTGTATTTCCAACAATTTGAATGTAAAATCATTTTCAAATGTTGATCAAATCTGGAAAAATTAAGGTCCACACACTATTGTTCATCATCTTCAAACTCAACCTATCAAATTAGTTTATTCAGATCAGATTCATTCGCTTCGAACTCCATTCACGACCATCACATGCTGTTTGTTCACAAATATGACCAAACCAGATCTGGACTACATTTGAATAGAATAATATTTTATCGTCACTCATCTTTAATTGCATATTTGAGCACCTCTAATTATATTTGTGATCTACAACTTGTCTTTTATCTAATGGTGTCAAGAAATTCGCCATCTTCTATTTTTAGATCAGAATTAACCATAAAGAAATTCCCAAATTTCATAATCATGAATTTGGGGAATGTGAAGAAAAAAAACCATAAATTGAAATTTAGAAAGACTGAAATGAATTTGATGGGTTTAAATCAAGTAGTGGATTGGTTAAGGAAATTATAACCTCCAATGAAAAGATCTTCATCGATCACCAGAATGAAAAAATTGAGGTCCAAAAAGTGGCAAAAAAAAGCTAAGTGACGGTCACCGATAGGCTAGGAGTAGAGGATATTAGTGGTGTCTTCTACCTTGGGCAAACGCAGTACCATCCATTTCTCAAAGCACGACAACTTTTGTCTTTTGAAACTCAACTTCTTGTTTGAGATGTTGATGGAACTAAAAGGAAAGGTAAGTGACTTCTTCTAGAAACTACATAATTATGGTTGTGTTATTAGCATTGTTCGCAAGAGATTTATAGAGAAATTTGATTCATGGAGTTGAACTAGTGTTGATGATTTATTTTTTTTATTTGATACGATGTGGTTGGATCTCTAGAATTTGATCCTCTGATTCTCTCTTGATTGAATGCTTACGCTTGATTTGAGGAAGCAGGGCACGTGATCTTCAAAGGAGCTTCAATCTTCAAGGGAAGTTGGAATCTTGGAAGAAATCTTGTATCTTCAAAGGAGCTTCAATCTTCGAGAATGGTAAACTTCAGAAGTCAAGAAGTCTTCTAACTCTTGGAAGAATTCTCTCTAGGCCTTCTGAAGTAAAAAAATTTACAACCTTTATAAATGAGGAAAACTCCTCTATTTATATAGTTCTCTGGTGGGCATTATGGGCATGACTCTGGTTGGTCCATGGACCAAACCCATGGCTCAACCACATCGATTTGGGTCATATTTACACTTTGGGCTCAATTAACCATATTTTTTGGATCAATTGAACTTAGCCCAAGTAAAAAATATTTAATTGAACCAAAATAATTAATTTGATTCAACGGTTTGATTTATTTTGCTATTTTAAAAAATGTCTCTAAAATTAATTTATGGAAAATTAATTATTGCAGAAGATAATTAATTATTTGGGTAAAGATAAATATTGATTATAGAGAGAAGTTGATATGATTAGGTAAATAAAAAAAAAAGAGAAGTAATGGGATTTATTTAAAAGTAAAATTGATAATTATATATTGGAATATAATTATTGACAAAAGAATGTAACATCCCAAATCATTAAGGAGATTTTATTAATGATCTTAAATTATTTAGGTGTTATATTGAGAATTGAAGCTAAAATTTAATTATTGGGTTAAGATAATTAATGTTGGAATTTATTATATTTTAAAATAAATCATTTATTGGAAAAGATTTGGTTAATTAAAAGAATTGAGGATTTAAGTTTATTCGGGATCTTGAAAGAAAAAGTTTGGTTGAATTCGTATTAATTAAGTACATATATATGAATATGTATATTTAAATATGAATTTGGAATTTTAGTAGAATATGATATTAATTATTCGATTTTGTATAAATTATTTAATTATGTCTAACATTTTGTGCATTTAAGGAATTGATTGAGAAAAAAAATGAGAATAAAAATATATGTATATGTGTGTGTATATATTCTAAAAGGAAAAAGAAATAATAATGATAGATATTATTATTATTATTATTATTTGGGTTTATAAGTAGCATTGAAATGCTTAAACTGAAAAGCAAAAGAAAGGAAAAAAAAAAAAGATTCTTCATCTTTTTCACTAAGATAACTCTCTGCCACTACCTCATCAGTTTTGGTTAAAAATGGTGACTTAGGTCCCTTTTATCAAATCTTGAAGATTTAAATGATGAATTTTTCTCATCAAGGTTAAATTGGTTTCAACATTAATTTTGGGTAAGTTATTTTGGGAGAATTTTTTTATGATAGCAAATTGTTAATTATTTGCTTAATTAAGATACTGAATTTTCTTTTATGATTTAAATCGATTTAATCAGAGAATTTTTACTGTCAGCTAGGGAGTATTTTGTTTCGCTAATCTCCCAAGTAAGAGATTCTACTACTATACAATCGACCATGAATTTAAGAGCTTGCATATATTTACTATTATTGATGGTAGCTAAAATGCATAATATGATGATTTTAATGATGATTGGTATGCTTATGTTAATGATTAGGCATGATATATTAATCACATGATTAAGGACTTTATGATTGATATTCATGTCACGTTTATGATGTTGCTACATGTTATGGACTATTGTGTTTTGTTAACTTTGGTTATTAGGATTGTATCTATATGGGTATCCCTCGAGATCACCACCTTTTACAAATTTATTGTAAACCATGAACCTTTGGAAGAAAACCTAAGTCTTTCGAAGTAGTTGGAAGATTAAGAGTTGAAGAGAATAACGATAAAAGTATCATAAAGTGTGAGTCATGGGTAGTAGAAAAAAAAAAAGAAAATTTTGGCTAAAGTGTTGAGACTTGGGAGGAACACGTTTAGAGGTTATGTTGGAGTTGTTTGGACAGCCAATGCATGTGCATTAGGCATTTCAAGGTTATTTGACTTGTTGGTTGTGTATTAGGTGAGAAGAGAACCTCTAAAGGAGTGTCATTGAACGAGGAGGGTTGTCTTTGAGAGGTTATTTTGTGGGCATTTCGAGGCTGGGCGAGAAGGCTGATGGCTTGGGCTTGGCGACAGAAGCTTGGCAAACGAGAATAACTTGGAGGTTAGCAAGGCAATGTCACTAAGCATTGTAGACTTGTCTTAGAACATTTGGCATTTTGGATAGGCAAGATGATGAAGAGGTGGAGTCAGTGAAGTGCTTTATAGGTCTCTTTGCATGCTTAAGTTAGATTTTGGCTTGTAGGAGGTGTCAATAAAGACTCATGCAGGATTCAGTATAAATAAATCACTTCGGATGAACATTTCTTCCACTTCACTCGTTCGTTTTGGCTGACATTACTTTCCAAAGATAAAAAATTGATTCTATTTTTATATTGGGAAAGCCAGAAGATTTTTAGCAATGGAGGGTTGAGTTTAAGTTGAAGAAAGAGAGGAACGTCAATTTTCTGGTGAATCTGAGTAAGGTAGACTTCCAGAGAGCTATAGAGTTCATCATTTTGAATCTGAAGTTGACATTTTAAGGCAATAACATTAAGACAGTTCGAAGCATTTCTGTAGAAGGAAGTTTCCTTAAAAGAATTATGGATGCTTAGTTATGAATTTTCAATTTTGAGTTATGGTTCTAGACAAAAAATTAGGTTCTGAGAAAGGGTAGCTAGCCGAGTGACAAGGTAAGACTAGGCGAGACGAACGTGGCATTTTGGGAACTAAGAGGTTACTTTTATTCCAAGTTGGAATTAGACGTACGGCTTGGGCATAAGGCATACCAGCCAAGGAATCCAAGGAGAGTTGCACAAGACGCCAAGCACACGGGCAAGTTTCACTATAATCCAAACTATTCCATTCCAGAGAGTCTTAAGCAGAAATTTATTTACCAAAGAATTACAATTGACTAATAAATCACTTAAAAACACATATCCATAGTATGAATCTCACTACTTCTAACCATTTCGTGAAGTAATACAAAACTTAAGTATATAAACATGAAAATGATGAACTACAAATGGTGAAGGGAAGCCTAACAGGCTAGACAGAGCTCACTCATACTTAACATATACCCCGAGAACAACCTTCATCCAATCTAACCAAGATAACATACTAAATACACGACCCAAAATAGCTCACACGTAATCTAAATCTACAAGAAAACACGTGGCCAAATGGAGCTCACAAATACTTAGCACCTATCATAGTAACAACCTCTATATTCGCTCCTATGTGCACATAGATCCACCCACCGTGGGTTAAATTAGGCCCGAAACCAAAATCACATCGTCCATCCATGTCCTCACCTAGGCCCAAGTTCCCAAATCTCTAGTTATGGCCTCTTTAAACCCCAAAATCCCCTGATAACCATAGGTGGCACAACGAAATCACCTTCTCGTTAACCATAAACATCAGTTAATCCTATTTCAAAACCAAGTATAACAAAAAATTTGAAACACAATTTTATGTCATACGCATTCTTAAAATCGTGATGAATAAACACACTATTTAAGTTTGAATCAAAACACGAACTTAAAACCTGCTTTTATAAAATCCAAGTCATAAATATTCTTAAAATCATGATACGTAAACACATTGTTTAAATATAAATGAAAGCGTAGTCATAAAAAGTTTAAGCAAAGGTAATTTCCAAATGATATCATAACATAACATGTATTTGTACAAAGAACGTTTGAAAATGAGCCACTTACTATCAATGACTCGATCCCCCGAGATTATATGTTTTCCCATTTCAATTTCGCCTCAAGGAAAGATCAAGATCTATTAGTTAGCTTCACAAAGCAAGACGACACAACAATCTCCAAATCACTTCATAAGGCTAACCCAAACTATTTTATGTTTCTAAAGTCCTTCAATTTTCAACTCACCTTAGAGTGGACTAGAATTTTCACCTATGAATACTTAGAATTGATATCTAACTACTTAACCCAATGAGCATCCAACTTAGTTCAAGCTCAACGGATCTTTTATTTGGATACACTTTTGGACCCTTAAACTTCAACTTAAACTCTTAATGCCATAAGCATCCATACTTAAGTCATATATTAATCTTATACGCTCTTATATCGAATATTCCTACCTTAGAGTTTAAATCCATTAACAATCTCAATACTAATCCAACAAGCCAAATACTTAGAAACTTATCCAAACTTGTCTAAAACGACCTTAAGCATGTTGATCGATGCTTCCAAGTTCTCCAAAACTTCAATCTCTCATAACAAACAATATGGTAAAATCAAGTTCATGCTAAAACTAAATGGGTATTGAAGAACAATGAGAGAACTCACTAGATTTACTTCAAACCTTAACAAAAGCTTGTCGAAATTGCCTTGACAACACATTAACGACTTCCTAAATTTGAAACTAGTACCTACAATCATCTTAGTATTTGAAACTTGTATAAGTAACACCTAAGCGAACCCTAAAGTCAATGGAAAGTCCATTTTCAACCCTTAACATTCAACTTTAGGATCTGAGTATCATGGATCATTCAATTCTAATGCTTAAACTTAATAAGAATTCAAGAACTCTAGGAAACTCAACGAATTTATCCCAAAACTCACCAAGTACTTCGTAAAATACCCTTAACT
This sequence comes from Cucumis variabilis, assembly GCA_037974545.1. Taxonomy (NCBI): domain Eukaryota; kingdom Viridiplantae; phylum Streptophyta; class Magnoliopsida; order Cucurbitales; family Cucurbitaceae; genus Cucumis; species Cucumis variabilis. The sequence continues at coordinate 17,681,995 of JBBPDI010000003.1, forward strand.
TCAACGTTCAGCATGCTAACTACCTTCTAAATTCGAGATCAAGCATCTAACATCAACCGTTACTTAATAATATCACTAAAGTTAGGTGGGTACTCAAGACCCACTCTAAAAAACTTAGAACCTTACCCAAGTTGTGTGAAAACGGCCAATTTTCTATCTTCCAACTATAAGGAAAACAACTCAATCTCTTCCAAAATTAAAATCTAGCATCAAAATGTTATCGGTATTGGAAAATCAAAGTCAGGACTTAATGTGTATTCAAAACTTTTCAAGAAATCAAAATAACATAAGCAAATCCTTACTCGAAACTCTAAGAGCAACGATTGACAGCAAGATCGAGTGAAAGAATCGACGCAATTATGATTTATTCAAATCGATGGACACAAATTAACGACAACTTGATCTCTTGTAAGACCCAAACTTTAGGTATCTTTGATTTTCCAAAAAGTTTAAGAGTTTGAAAGAAATAAAATTTTTGGTAGAGTATCAAGGAATAGTAATTTAGGCGTTTTGAGTGTTTAATGTTGGCAAGAAAGAAGTATCATAGAGATTTAGCGTTTTAGATAAATTCGGAAAGGAGTTTCTCACTACTCACTTTGATATTTTCACTCAAGTTAGTTTTAAAAGTTCATAAATTGAGTATAATTTATTGAGGAAGGCTGCTAGACATTTTGAATATAAGAAAGTTGGCGTTCTGGATAAGAGAAGTCGAGAAGGTCAGTTCACGAGTAAATCTGAGTAAGGCGCACTACCAGAAAGCTATAGAACGCATAGTTTGGCATTTTGGTCTAAACTTTTGTGGTGAGTAAGGTAACTCATTTTAGAGAAGCTTTGTTGATGAAAGTTTTATCAAAATAATTATCGTTTTATGTTATAACCTTTTGAACTCGGGTTATGTAGTCTGGGTGAGAAAGTAGGTGAGATGACCTTGGAAGTTAGCTATGTGTTTTGGACAACTATGTTGCATGTTTAAGGCAATCGGTTTAAAGATTTAGTAAAGTTTCAAAGCCTTGTTAGCATGTGTTTTGAAGTGTAAAACTAAGCATAAGGTTTCTTAAGAAGGTTTAAGGTGGATTTAAGCAAGGATGAGGTGTCAACTTGTACTCATCCAAGGAACTCTATAAATAGGTCAGCTTCATTGTTGAATTTCACATAATCCACTCAAGCATTTTGTGTGAAATTAGTCTCAAAAGTTTTCATTTGAAATATATTTTCTATGTTTAGGCTTCTGGTTTAATTTAAGAAAGGAAAAGTTGCGTTTGAGTTAAAAGAAGAGAGGAAGGTCATTCTTAGATAAAAATTGAACAGTCTTTACTCCAAGGAGGTGATAGGACACATTTGATTGAATCATTCATTGGAATTTTCAGGTAGGATTATTAAGAAATTTTGCAACAATTTTGTATAAGAAAGTATTTTCATTTGAGTTATGTATTTTAAGTTATTAGGCTCTAATTAAGAAGTGGAGTTCTGGCCAAGAATGAGGTGTGGCCGAGTTTAAGAATTTAGCATGGCATGTTGGGCATGCATTTTGGTTTTAGAAAGGTTTTTCTAAGCATTTTGGGAATGTGTTTGATGTTTTAAAATAAAGAGAATTAATTGGAGTTGTTTCCCATTATTTCAAGATAAGAGGAAATCAGACAAGCATTCCAATCAGGGATTTGATCTACGATCAGTGAGAGGTTTTCTTAAATGTTTTATGTAATTTCACTTTATTATTTTTAAGAATGATTTGAAACAAAAGAATTGTGAAAATGATTTATAAGAAAATTTTATGTGTTTCAAGCATGATTTATAATGGGAAAACTTGATTTGATAAAGTATGATTTGATGCTAACTTTTATGTGCACATAAAGAATCAAGGTCACCATGGGGTGTACGGACCATATGATGATAAGAAGCTGGCTTATGCATTGAAAGGAGCGTATAAAGCTTAGCAATATGAGCAACAAGGACAAATTTATATGTTCTCGGATGCTGTTGATACAGTAGTCAAACACGAGGTAATGAGTTCAAGCGTAGAGAATGATTCGAGATCCTTGGCGAAAAGAGTATTTTACTAATGTTGTTTATGCGATTTGATTGTCAAGCATGAAGAAAATTTTATGTCAAATGAATTGAAATGATTTGATGTTATTTATGCGAAATGATGTTTGTAAAAATGTATTGCGAAAGAATTTCATAAAATCTCACTAAGTTTGTTAGACTTATTCTTTCAAAATTTATCTTCCAAGACGTCATTGAGGTCAAGAGGAGAGGAAGTTTGGGCTTGCTAGGCGAGAACTTACCAGAAGTTTTAGTTTAAGTGTTGTTTCAATTTATTGTTGTATTAAACGCCTTGTTGTTAGTAAAAGTTTAAAGGTTGTTTCATCTTTCCATATCAACATCTTTATCGCCTAAAAGATATTTGTGAAGTTAAGCATTTTGCCAATCAAGTTAAGTTTAAAAAGTTAAGAGGAGTGTTTTTGGCGTTTGATCGTGTCAAGGGTGCTCGAGTCTCACTACGTCTTGCGAGACAGGCAAGTAGGTCTGCAGGATGGGGTGTGACATCTCCGACGAGTTATAGCACACTACGGCATCATAGCATCTCGTGGTTTGTGTGGAAGGCAGCGAAATTGCTATATCCGATGGAATTGACTCTTGGCTTGGACACGAATGGCAAATGCAACATGAGCTAGGTGACTATGATGCGATGAAGATGGCATTCACAATCGATGGTGGCTTCATGGTGGCATCGTTCGATGGTTGAGGTAGGAAGACGATGAGCATAATGGAGAGGGGTCAATGTGAGAAGTTTCTAGAGAGAGAGAGGAAAAAGATCATGAGATGAAGAACAAGAATCCCCTTTTCTTCTTTATTTTATTTATTTTAGTAAAAAATTTAATTACCATATTACCCTTTACTTTATACTTAAATTTCATTTTTACCCCTTAGATCCATTCCTTTCAAATTTTGTGATCATTATTCAATGTGCTATAACTTTTGTGAAGCACTCGTCAACGAATTTTGATTGCAAATATGTTTAAATTTAGGAGGAATGTAGGAAGTTACAGAGAATGCGATTTAAGAGTATATATTTTTTAGGATAATTTTGGACAAATCCAATGGGAATCTCACTTTCATTTCTTCAAGTATGTTGTAGAGGGTTCCAAAATGAAGAGTTTGATAAAAAGTACATTAATTTCCATTAAGTATTGAAGAATTTATTTGTAGTTGAAGTTAGCCTCCTGAAGCTAGGAATATCTTGAAAAGTATGAATTATGATCTTTATTTTTTAAGTGCAGAATTCATGAGCTCCACAATTTGTGCGTCATCTTAAGTTATTATAGAAAGAGAAGACTATTTAAGGTCGTTTAAAACAAGTTTGCATAAGTTCCTAAGTATTTGACTCGTTAGATTGCTTTTGAGATTGTTCATGGATCTAAACTTATAAAGTAGGAATATTAGATATAAGAGCAGATAGATTTAAAAGATGACTTAAGTTTGGACATCCATTTTATTAAGGTTTTAAATTTGAGGTTTAATGTTTTGAATGAGGATTTTTAGTCTAGTCTGAGTTTTAAGAATTTAAGGACTCTAGAAATATAAAATAGCTTGAATGCTCATAATGGAGCGTTCTTAAAGATTGTTGTGTCGTTTTCCTAAGTGAAGATAACTGAGAGACCTTAATCTTTGTTTCAGGCCAAATGAAAATGGGGAAAGTGTATAATCGCGAGGGATCGAGTTATTAACTGTGAGTGGTTTATTTTCAAGTATTTCATTATAAACCTATGTATGTTATTATAATACGCCATGATTGTGAAAATTTCCACTGTGATTGTTTTATGAATTAAAATGTTATAAAAGTTTTCAAAATATGATTTCTGGTTTCTATGAATGTTTATATTACTTTTATATTTTGGAAATATGGTTGAACTAGAATTTATTAATCATAATTTAGATGAAAACTAGTTTAAAAAAATACCTATTGAACTGTTATTAAACATGGATGGTTTGAATGGAAGGTTATTCTTAAGATATGTGTTGATCGTTAAGGATTGGAAATGACTTCATGAAATATGTGATTTTTATAAATGTTGGTGATTACCCTCAAGGCTACGTGAATGTGTTTCTGTAGTACCACCTATTGTTGGTAGGGGGTTTTGGATCTGAAAGAGGCCGTGACTAGAGATCTGACAACCTAAGCATAGTTGAGGATATGGATGGAGGATTGTGATATGGCTTCGAGTGTAGCTTAACCCATGGTGGGTGGCTCTATGTGCATATAGGAGTGGAGATGGAGATTGTTAATGTGGTAGGTGCAAAGTATGTGTGAGCTTCATTTAGCCGTGTGTTTTCTTATGGATATGGATTGCGTGTGAGCTATTATGGGTCGTATATTTAGTATGTTATCATTGTTGAATTGGATGGAGATTGTTATTGTCGTAGGTGCTAAGTATGCATGAGCTTTGTAACACCCTAAATTCTTAAGGTAATATATTTTTATCTTACCTTTAACTATATCAAATCGTCTTGGTTTAAAGATTTTAAGTTAAAGGGGTGTATTTTGTATTTTAGAGTTGTTGGGAAAGAATGGTAATAAGGATTTAGATATATAAGAAATAATTATTATTATTATTATTATATATTTATTAAAAAAAAAGAAGAAAAAAGAAGAAAAAAATGAAAAATTTTCCCCTTACTTCTTCCTCGCGCAACAGGCCCCCCCTTCAATTTCTTCTTCCTCCTCTGCCCTAGTCCCTCCGTCGGTTGTCTCTTCTTCGGCCAAATCCCCAATCCACCGTTCTCCGACCTTCAGACGCAGACGCCCAACCTCTGTATTTCCAAACCACCATCATCCCGCCAAGGTTAAGGACGAAAGATTTATCTCCGTTTGTAACGTCCGACTGTCGTGGCCTGTTTCTGTTTGCGACGTCCGGCTGTCGCAGTGATGGATCGCCGCTCTCCTCCACACAAACTGTGGTGACCCTCTGTCTTCGTTCTTTTCCGTTTGTGAAGACCCAGCCGCACCACCCTCTTCTTCAATCTTTTCTTTTTGTCTGCCCGCACCGTAGGGTAGATCCGGCCACCATCACTGCTACAAATTCCCTCTGTCTGTAGCTTTGCCGTCGAGTGGTCTTTTTCCAGCAGATCTGCACATTTTCTTCGAGCCACACTAGCTGTGCTCTGCTTCTTCAAGTCGTCTTGCACTCTATTTTGTTTGCACGATCTTTTCGTTTAGGTTCGATACTACTGCCTCTTTTCTACTGTGAAATTAAAGTCGTTTTGTTGGTAACAAATTAAATATGGGTTATATTTGTTTCAAAATTGTTTGAGCGTTGTGGTTGGAATAATTGGTTAATTGTTAATTGACTCTTTAAGGTGTTGGAAGTAACGTTGGGTCCGTTGAATTCCCAACTAAATTGTAGATTGTTGGAGTTCGAATCAACAATACCTTGGTAAGATAGAATTTACTTTGAGGAAGTTAAGTGGGGGTATATATTATAAAATTTATTTAGTTTTGTATCCTTATGATTAGGCACTTTTGTTGGATATAGTTTGTTCGAGAAATTTGGATAACCTTGAGGTAAGGGGCTTTCTACTGGACTCACTTGTAGCTTTGAATGTAATGAAATGTGTTGATATAT
>JBBPDI010000003.1:17691602-17703358 GCA_037974545.1 Cucumis variabilis
TTCAGCAATACCAGCTCTAAGAGTTGGCATAAGAACAACCATTCAAAACCATAAGAACAACCAAAGGTTCAAACCATAACAACTTTAATCTTACAACCTGCCATTATTTTTCTTTTCTTTTCTTTTTTTTATGAAGTCACAAGCAAAAAAAAAATATAAAACCCTTTTTAAGGGAAACTGTCAAATAAATATTCGTAATTAATTTGTCCAATTTTTTTTTTGAAAAAATCCATTTTTATATTTTATATTTAAGAAACTCTTTTTTTAGGTTCGGTATGAAAAGCAAGCTTTTTGGGCTGGTCAAGGTCTAAGAAAGAACCAAAAGACCTAAGTATATATGCTCTCAACATTGCTTGAACATTGTGCAGACCACAATTCTCTCTTTATTAAAGAGATGAATGAGCGGCTGGACAAGAAGGAAAACGATGGGTTTGTAAAATTAACGGAAAGGTTACCACGGCTATATATTATGAAGATATTATAATAATAAGGGGGCGTTTAGGGAAAGGATTATCACTATGGCGGTTAGGGTTATCGTAACTCAACCCTTGTTTGGAGGAAGGCTTATCATAACCTATGTTTTAGATTTATCACAACTCATCTTCCTTCTCTCTCTTCTTTCTTATTCCCTCTTCAACTCTCCATAAACCTATATTTTTAACTCCCCATAATCCTACATTTTCAACTCCCTAATTTTATTATTTTATTTAAAAAAAATTACTCTTTTATTTATCAAATGCCATTTGTTTTTAATTAATTTAATAATCTTAAAAGAATATTATTTTTAATTTACTTTATTCACGAAATTAATTTTAATTAAATACTAATTGTGATTAGTTTACACATTTAGCCCTCCTGTTTAACTTTTTTTTTTAAATTTTATTATTTCATGTCTTTTATTTATTTTTCTTCTTTTATTCGTTTTTCACCTTTTCAAATATTTTATTTTAAAACTAATCTATCTGTATCTAAACTATATCTCATAAATTTAAGTCAGAAAATAAATTTTATTAAATTTATAAAAAAATCAAATCAGATGATTTAATATTAAATTAAATAACTTTTTGAGACCTAAAAAATGTATAACAAATATATTTTTTTAAAAGTATTTAAACTTTAAATGTATAAGAATTTTCTTTTAAAAAAATCAATTTAATGGCGAGATTTGAAATTCAAATTTTGAATATAATTTTTTTACCAAATTATGCTCATACTTTCCAAAATGTACTTTTTTTTCTCTTTCCTCTTCATTATTTTTATATCTTTCATTGGTTCATTATAATTTTTTTTATTATTTTTGTTGCTCCATGGACCAACAATCCTTTAATTTAAGAAGAGAAAAAAAAACATAAGAAGAAAACAGAGAATATTTTATCTTTAAAAGAAAAAACAATAATTTATTCAATCGTAACTATTACTTTAAAAAAAAAGTTAAAAATTTCATGTGAAAATTGTTTTGCAAAAACTAGGACGATTTAGTAAATTAAATATACAAAATTTGTGTATTGGAGTTAGAATATGATTTTTTTAAAAAAAAAAATTAATAATTTATTTACGAAAATAGGACATTTTGATAAATTAATTATACGAAACTTGTGTATTAGATTGATAATACAAACTTCTTTAAAAAATCAATAAATTATTCACATGTAACAATTACGTAAAAAAAATGTTTGAAATAGACGTCACATTTTACGAAAATAGGATAATTTGGTAAATTAAATATACGAAATTTGTGTTGGATTTAGAATACAATTTTTTTAAAAAAAATGTATAAAAAATAAATTTCATCACACTACATACATAACCCTTCCCCCAAATACATCTTTATCATAACCACCCCATAACCCTTCCTCCATACACATTTTATTATAATCACCTCATAACTCTTCCTACGTAATCCTTTCCTCAAACACATATTATCATAACACTAACCCTTTAACATAACACTAGTTTTATCATAATACTAACCCTTTATAACCCAATCTATCCTCCAAACACACTCTAAGTATTATAAATATGAAAATAAAATAAAAGAAGAAATAGAAATGAAACGAAAAATTAATTGTATCCTTAAATCCACCAAAGAAGACTACTTATAGACAAATTGGTAAGTATCATGTAAATTTACTTAGACATTGGACCGTTTGGATCGAGGGAGTTGGACATTAGACCGTTTGAATTAAGGGAGTTGGGATGGGAATGAATTGACGGAATTGGGATGGAAATGATGTCTAAGTATGTCTACTATGTTTCTTGTGCATGAAAATGGTATTAAGAATGCGAATAAATCTTTTTTTGTATGAAAACTTTATAAAATTTTAACACATTAATTGGTAAACAATAAAACCTACTCCAAAATATTGAAAAAAATTAATTATTTAACAATCAAATAATTATATTAATTACTAGTATTTGTAAAATAGTAGTATTTGTAAAATGAGTAATTTGATAGCATAAATTTGATGAATTTATATAACTATCATGTATTAATCAATGAAATAATTAATAAATTTTAATTAATTAATGATAAACTTATTTATTGCATTAGTTCTTTACCATTTATTTAAAAATAAATATGAGTAAATATGTGTATATAAACTAATTTATTAAATTAAAATGAAGTAAATATATATTAAATTGTTTTATTCTGGCCGGCATCGATAACTCAATATCTAAAAGTTTCATCCCGGCTGAATAAGCACTAAGATTAGCCTTGTGATTAGGCTTCTTAACTTCTTCTCCGCCTTTCATCCCGCCTAGACAAGCGCCAAAATTAGTTCGAGAATCAATCTTTAAAGCTTTTTGTCATTCATCTGGGTAAAAAAACATCGATATTAGCCTCGAGATTTTACTTATTTCTTCAATTTTGTTCGAGATTGCCCGAGTTCTAAGCCTTTTAACTTCTCTACCTTCCATCCCGATCTAACAAGCATCATCAAGATTAGCCTGAAAACTCAATCTCTAAAGCTTTGTGTCCTTTAGCTCAACAGAAAAATACTGAAATTAGCCCTGAGATTTTGTGTGCCAAGTATGCTGCCGAGTATGAAAAAAAATTGCTATGGGATGTAAATATTTTGCCTAATTATTCGATTTTTAAAAATTCCACTATATATATATATATTAATTTATTAAATTAAGGTAGTTAAATGCTAATGTAATTTTATAAACCACAAATTTAATTTTCATGTAATTAGTTTAAAGAAATTAATTCTAATAATATATAAAATAAAAAATTATTAAATAAGGGTAGTTAAATACTAAGGTAATTTTATAAACCACCAATCTAATTCTCATGTAATTAATTTAAAATAATTAATTTTAATAATATATAAAAAAATATAAAGAAAAATGTATTAAAAGAAAAAAGAGAGTGGAGGAGAAGAAAACCCATCATTTTGAATGGGTATAGTTAATGGACATAAATGATGCATATTCTCATGAATTTTATATTAACAAGGGGTATGTCGTACCTATTGCCATCCCAATTTTCTCAATCGAAACGACCCCTAAATGGTATATAATTACTTGACACATGAATGAAGGAGGTGGGCTTATTTTGACACTATAAGAATAAGACAGATGACATATATTGATAACTTGTAGAAATACAAGTTATTATAACCTCTTTTATTAGAATAATGAGATCAAAATGGGGGAGAAGTACATCAAAATATGTAGTTTTTATATTGAAAATGCATAATTTCTTAGAAATAGATTTTACATAAGCTTTCTCGTCTGTTTTATCATGTTTACAGTATCTTAATGTAGGATTAATATGAAAAAAGAAACGAGTGAATTGCAAAAGATCTTGCACGAGCACTACGCGTTTCAGTTGACAAATAACCATCTTAGGTGAGAAGACTGAAGTACAACAAAGGAAAGCGGTTCACTAAAAGACAAGAATAGAAGTTGGAGATGATGTGACTTGCAATAGACATTTTTTGACGGGCGACATTGACATGCTTAGAGAAATAGAAATTTTTTGCTAAAAGTTGCTTATAAAAGAACTCCACCTCCACCATAATAGAAGAGGCTTGTATGAGCCAAGAGGCAGACGTCTGAATAGATCGATCGAGAGGTCCGAGTGGACCAAAACCTAGAGAGAGAGAGGCAAAAAAGAATAGCCTTTCTGCCGTCTGTAAAAAAGTTTGTTCTTCTTCTCTAATCAGTCATAATAAAGGAAAAGTTGAGCTTTCGATAGAAGAAGAACCCACGTTTCATTTGTCTCCTAACTTGTAATATTCTCCATCTTTTTTGTCTTCTATTTTTGAATTTCTCTGTAATATATGTGTTCATATTGTACAATAACCGAAGGCTTATATTCTTTAATATATTGCATGATTATACCTTTTCAATCCATCATGTTTGGACTTTTCATTCGTCGATGTGTTATTAAAAGTTAAGTTTGTTGAGCTTATAACTCCTGTCGTGTTAGTTAAGCTATGTTCATCGCTTGACTAATGTAAATCGCCAATTACCCGAGAAGGTAAGTAGTAGGGATAAGACTAACATGCATAAGGAAGAGTTTGGTGACAAACTCCTCCTTAGTGAGATAAATTCTGTCATTTGTATTCTGAAAGGTGAACAAGTATGGACGCTAACCACCGAGAGGTTGCTATCCTTAAAGGAAAGTTCTACAAGTATTAAAAGTGAAGTTCTGCAAGTATTAAAAGCGAAAACTTCTAGATAAAGCTTGCATTAGTATGCTTAGTCACTTGGGTCTCGAGAGATGAGCAAGTGTGGCGTTTAAAGACTTTGAGAGAAGCTCGCCTTAATCGTGAGCTGGTGAAACAAGAATGTTGCATTGAGGCTCTCACATTGCTTAATCGCTTAATAATGCGTAGACCTTCCTTTGACCCCCTTCTCGCATACAAGTTAGTTTGTATCACCGCTCGTAATTCATCTCCTCCCCCTTTTACAGCCTCTTTAGGCATAAATGGAGTTAGACTTCATGATTCCATTTTTTATATTATTCAATTTATTCTTTTATATCGCCTAATTGATAAGTAAACTCTAGACTAATTTTTTATATCAATTCCCTGTGTTCGACTCTGGATCATCCAGATAAACCTACTGCTTCGCTTATACTTGGACAAGAAATAGGAAAACTTGTATCCAACAAGGATTTAGTGGTTGCGCAATGATGAGGTTCATAGTGAGTAATTCACATATAGTGATCATGACTAATGACTTGTCGCATAGAATTGATTGTACACTTAGTTAACCCCTTAAGACCTAAATTAACTTACGCGGCATCCCAACCAAGTGCTTGGCGCTACTGGTTAACAAAACACATACCATTACCACAATCCGAAATAAAACCCACGAGCATATATACATGGGCATCTATACTATTATTATTACTTATTTATAATATTCCCCTTTAAATACCCATTATAAATATGAAAATTTCCTTGTTAAAACTTTACTAGGAAAAAACCCTATGGGAATAAAAATTCAAGTGAAAGAAAAAAGAGTAAATATTTCATATATACTTTATAATATTTTTACTCCTCTCATGGAAACATCACTTGAGGTCTATTAGCTGTTGCATTCCTATGTCATGTACAAATGTTTCAAAGCTTGTAGTTGGTAAAGCCTTTGTAAATTTGTCTTCCAGGTTATCTTTGGAACAATTTTTTTGTAAACTAATTTTACCATTTTCTTCAAGATCCTGGGTGTAGAAAAGATCTGGTGAAATATGCTTTGTTCTATCTTTTTTGATATATCCTTCTTTGTTTGGGCTATACATGCTTTGTTGTCTTTGTATAATATTGTTGGAAAGTGTTTACTAGAAGACAACCCACATGATTCTCAAATGTGTTGACTCATCGATCTTAACCATATAAATTCTCGGCTAGCCTCATGAATTGCAAGAATTTCAGCATGATTTAAGAAGGTGGCTATTATAGTATGTTTCATTAATTGCCAAGATATATTAGTTCCTGAATATGTGAATAGGTAATCTGACTGTGAAGATGTCTACAACGACCTTTGATGATAGCAAATATTGTGATTTCTTTATATGTTGATGAGAAATGAAGGACCCGTTTGGTAACGTTCCCGTTTTTTGTTTCTTGTTACTTGTTCCAGGTTCTAGGTTTCTTGTTCCTTCTTTTTTTAAATAAGAAATAGGTTTTTTTTTAACAAGAAACAAGAATATGTTTGATAACTGTTTCTTGTTTCTTAATTTTCTTTGAGATTTATTTTTTATTTTATTCATATTTAATTTAATTAAATATCAAACAAAAACATACGCCCTCCATTAAACATAAAAAAAAAATCAAACCTAGATAGGAAGGTCTTCTTGTAAGCTTATGGAGAACGAGATGAAGATTGGGATCTGAAGGACAAAGCCGATGAGAGGAAGACGAAAACCCACGATGAAGAGGAGGATCGAAACCCACGATAAAGAGAAAGACAAAAACTCATAGCTAAAACACAGATTTGACAAAAACTCACAAATTCGACGAAAACCCACAACAAAAACACAAATCACATAAAGAGGAAGAGGAAAATCTAGATCCAACGAAGAGGAAGGCATCGTGTAGAGGAAGATGATGAGAGGTGAAGAGGAAGATAGTGAAGACGATGAGAGGAAGAGAAAGATGATGGTTATTGGAGAAATATAATGGAGATAAGAGGAAGAAGATGGAAATAAGAGAAAAAAAAATGTAATCACGAGAGAAAAATGAGAAAGGAAAATGAAATAGAAAAAGAATTAAGGAAAAGGAAAAGGAAACCAATAAAAAGAATTGAGAAAAATGAAAAGAAAATCAATAAAAAGAATTAAGAAAAAGGAAAAGGAAATCAATAAAAAGAATTGAGAAAAAGGAGAAGGAAAAGAAAACCAATAGAAATAATTGAGAAATGGAAACGGGAGAAACTAATTTGTTTTTTCCCAATAATTCCTTATAAAATGAGAAACATGTCTACTTTTTTTTAGAACGAGAAATAAGGAACATTACCAAACACTTTCGTTTCTTGAAAAATGAAAACAGAAACAGAAAACAGGGAACGAGAACGTTACCAAACGGGCCTAAAGTTGTAGACATTTACTATTATAGCAAATTCTGACTATGATTTCTTTATAAACTCTTTTCACATGCTTGCGATCAATTCAACAATTCTCAGTCAATCTTGCTTCAAAAGATCATACTTAAAGCCCTTAAAGATTAAACAAAATTCATACAATAATGGATGATCAAATCAATCAAACAAGAATTCTACAAAAGCAAGATTAGAATGCAATTACATATGGAGATTAGAAAGAAATTTAGACATCATTCTAAAAAAGAAATGTTAGATTATCCATTCTCAGGGAGATTGTCTTAGTTTCTCTTTGATCCCATAATAGCTTCAAGAAGAAATTGCACCATTAGAGACATTTCTCAAACGAATCAAGAGAGAATTTTATTGAACTTGAGGGAGTATTTACAAGAGAATTGGCCCATGTTTTGTGTAAATTTGAAAAATGAAGTGAATTGAATGAGAATTACAAGTGAAAAATGATTTAAATAGGCAAAATAGGTCGTCTGAGAGGCTAAGATGCTCGAAGTCGCACGCCTTGACACGAATGTAAAAGTTCAAAGTATCACAACATTGGGCTGGCGTTGCGACGATGAAGCATAGGGTGTTGTGGCATTGTGCAAAATTGAAGCTCTCATGTCTTCAACGTCGAGCTCTGCGCGACAATGCTGAAGGCAATGCTGGAGTTCATTTATTTACAAAAATGTCAATTTCCTTTTTTTTTTTGCCAGTTTTCGCTCATTCTATCTTGAAATTGAGTTTTTTTTATGGTTGAACTTCTTGGTTCTTTTAGATCATAATTTTCTACAAAATAAGAATTAATGCATAAGTGTTTGCTACTCCTTGGAGTTTTAACCTAAAGAAAACGTTTGGCGTGCATGTTCGTAATTAAATGCTTGGAAATTAAATGCCTGTGGGCTTATTTGATGGGGTTTTGCTGCCTGGGTATTACAATATCTATGTTGGAGTGCATGATTTGGAAATCTGAATTTTCTAATGCTTGTGTTTGCGATTCTGATTTTGAATTCCTCGGTTTAATTTTTTTAATTAATTGTATGTCCTAAATTTATTTTGTATCAATTTTTTAATTGATTTTTTAAAAATATTATGTACCTCTAACTCAATTTCTTAACTCTATTGATTTTAATGACAATAGGGTAAAAATGAGAAATTTTAATATTAGATAACAATAATTTTAATTTGCATTAACATGAATGGTCTAAGTAGAAATATTACAAACCGTTCACAACATATAACAAAGTATGTAATTAGATGGAGTTTACAAAAGTTCTAGTTAAGCAACATTAAAAATGGTCTAATATGTTTCAAAATAAGTATAACCATAAGGGTCATGCAAAAGCGAAAATCAAGTTAGCCATAGTTATGGTTGTCTTTTATGACACGCAGACAATATATTTTAAACCATTTTTTATCAAAAGAGGTCTAAATAAAAATGAGTGTTTTCTTTAACACTTTTTCTTATGTGAATTCAAATAAGTCTTAAGTTTTTTAGTTAAATTGACTAACGAAAAAAATGAAAAATGTTATTAAACTAAACATAAACTAGGATATATATGTGATATATAATAACAATTTCCACTATATTACCAATATATTAATATTTGATTTATACTCGAGATCATAATAGATAGGTCATCAATTTTCACCTTAAAAAATATAACAAAATAAACAAAATCTCCTAAAATGAAGAAAAAAAATTAATTTTAACTAAAGAATAGAAAAGAGATCATTATAAAAAACGATCTAATAATAATAGTTATAAAAAAAATTCTAGAAGAAAAGAAAATAGAAGAATGAAAAAATGCATATTTTAAAAAATATTATTGTGATTAAATCAAAGATGTATATGGAATGACTGAGAAAAAAATATTTTTCAAAAATTCATTTTTATTAATTTTTCAAGGTTTGCAGTAGTTGCAAAAGTGGTGGTTGAAAGCTCGTCGACCATCATGACAATAAGCCGTCAAGGGTTATGGTTATTGGTCATTGACCATCATTACGATCACTTGTTAATAGACATGAGATCTATAATTAATGATAACAATTGGTTGTCGTCGATCAAGATGTTCAATCCCACGACAGCAACGTCAAAAGTTGTAGGTTATAAGCAATTAAAATGACTTGTCACTGACGATCAAGATAATTGATAATCAATGGTCAAGACGATCCAAAACCGATGATCAAGATCCAGAGCTGACAGTTAAAACAATTGATTGTTGTGATCGTTGATCGGTCATGATCGACCATCGTGGTTGATCATGAAGTTGGCTAACAATTGTTACCAACGATCATTAATAAGATGTTGAAGTGAAATTTTTTCTAAAATGTATGACATTCAAGGACTTTCTAATAAAATAAGAGAATTTAGTGAATTATTAGTAAAGACATTAATAATTTGATGATTTTGTTTATCTGAATAAAACAAAAATTTACATAATTTTTAAATATAAAACAAACAAAATTTTTGAAAAAAACTATTAACTACAACTATTCAAACAAAATCTTTGAAAGTAACAACTACAACCAAACCACAAAATTCGAAGATTAATCCAATTGATATACTAGGACTGAGGCATAGTTTGGTTTTGGAAAGATTAGAAATCAATATTTCGAACACTCTTTTTAATAATGTTATTTTAAAAAATAATATAAAAAATAGGATAAAAAAAAGTATTAACAAAAATAAGAAGTGAAGTGATGGATTGGAGTTGTCTGTCTAAGTCATGGACAGGGTCCAATGCTTAACGTAACACCTTATTTATTCTTTTTCATTTTTTCTTTATATATATTAAATATCCTAACCTCCAAATTCCAATTCTAAAACATCTTTTCTTATTAAATTAACATCTTTCCAATTTTAAATTGATTATTTATTTATTAACAAACTTTCTTATTCTTTTTTTCCTTTTATATATATATATATATTAAATATCTCAATTTTGAATTTCAAAAAACTATACATATATTTTTTCCGAATTGATCATTGACATGGTAGATATCAAAGTTATACATATCTTTTTTTTCGATCTCTTTTTTTTTTTAAAAAGATATAGATTAACAAACAACTCTCTTAAGAAAATGTGATATTATTTTTTTATATTTATATATATATTAAAAATATATAATAAGATATGCTATTGTAACTGACATTTTAAACAAATATTTTTATGAAAAATTTGAAAATCGAACCATTAAAATTGAAAACGAAATGTTAATAAGAAAATAATCAAATTTAAATTAGGTGTGATGTCAAATTAATAAGAAAAATATTTTAAGATTGAAAATTGAAAATTATGATATTTATATATATGTATGTATATATACTTTATATCAAAGAAAACGAATAGAAAGTAATGACAACTCATGAAAATCATGGATCCCGTTCACAGTTTTATACCCTATTTTTTAAAACATGTTTTCTTATATCCTATTTTTGATATTATTTTTTAAAATAACACATTAAAAAGAATTCTAATATTGTTTCATGTTGGATATAAAAAAGTGTAATATTTAATTAATTTATGCATTTCTAAAAATTCTTTATATTTCAAAATTTCTAGTTAAAACTATGAAATTCTATGTGGGGTGCACTTGTTCCCTAACAAGTTTTAATAAAACCCACATGTGCTTGTTATATAAGATGACCTGCGATTGCTTTTTGCTTAATGGAAGGACTTGATAAGGGTGAAGAAAGTGGATAAAGGAAATTTCCTCTAACATAAGTGGAGAAATGGCTCCTCATGGTATCTTAGATATTTTCCAATTAAGAAGGAATGGCAATGGCAACTAAGAGTGTTACTAAATAAATCTATATAAAATTTATATCCTATTAGTAAAAAAAAAGAATAAGATAGAGGTAGTTGAAGTTTTTAATTCTAGTACAACTATGGAAAGAGGGATCAAATTTCTCATCTCTAAGATAGATAAAGTCAATTACCACTAAGCTATGTTCACTCTCTAGCTCTTAATAGGTAATTATTGGTATAGATCACTTTGAAATTTTTGAAGATTAAAATAGACAATTTAAAATGTTCATAAATTAAATTAAATTTAGGTTAATCTATCATTTTGATACCGGATGTTTGGTTTCATTCTATAATAGTATGTATATTTTTAAATATCTAAATTTAATTTCAATGCTTTTAGATAAATGTTAGAAAGAATCAAGTTTAGGTTTTTTATTTTTATAAAGAAACTATTACATTATCAACATAAATTTGGAAACCATATTCACACTATTAATCTTTTCATATATCATTATTTATTTTGGAGATAGAAAATGGAAGTTAAAAGTATTTAAGTAAAATCAAAACCAAGTTTTTATCCCCACAAGGATTAGTGAGAAAAGAAAAGAAAAAAGGAAAAAGAGAAGAAAAGAAGAAAACGAAGAGAATGAAATAAGCGCAAGGTTAGAAAAAGAGCCCTAATGAACCCCAAATTGGGGATTTGGCTAAGAGGATAAACAATTTGCAGAAGAAGAAGGTTAGTTTGGTTGCATTTGTTTATGGATCGCAATATAAATATGCGTAGAAATTGAATGTGAGAAAGAAAAGTCAATGTTGGAGCCTAATCTGCATGCGAAAAGGTAGAAAGAGAAAAGAAGAAATGGAAAAAGGAGTGCTATGGTATATCCGTATACGCGCATTTCCAATTTGTAAGGTCTTCCTCACTTCAAACTCCTCCAACTTCAAACTCTTTTCCTC
>JBBPDI010000003.1:17721847-17737557 GCA_037974545.1 Cucumis variabilis
TCTGGAGGGTTATGAGCGGTGCTTTCCCTCAAATACTGACTATCAACGACCAAACTGCCTCTTGAAATATGTGAAAAGTGAAAAATGTTGCAAAATGTCGGATAATTTTGACCAACAATGAAAAGTACAAAAAGTTCTCCCATCAACATTACATTAATTTGACACTCACGTGTACTATATTTGGTACACAGATACCAAGATTGTATAAATTTGGCTATACGATCGTTTATATTTGGTTTATTTGCTATGATCGTTTACATTTAGCTATCCAAATCTAAATGATCTTATTCTTTGGTGGATTCTTTTCTTTGCTACACAATCGTTTAGGTTAGGTTTGGCTATTTTTTTTACACGATCATCCAAATCTAAACGATTTTTTAAAGATTTTTTTTATACACGATCGTCTATATTTGATACAATCTTTAGATTTGGTAAATAATTTTTTTAAAATTCTTTGTACACATATCATCTAGATTTGGCTACCCAAATCTAAATGACAATTGTGTACCAATATCCAACAATTTATTTTTCAAGATCTTCTATTTAGTACGCTTCAACAACCAAATAATTTAATAGGCTTGAACAACCAAATAAAAATTTGAAAAAAATATTTAAAAAATATTTTTTAAATTTGGTACTCGATTTTGAATTTTAAAAAATGGTTGGCTTCCTAGATTTTTTTATTTTGGTACACACATTATAAATATTTTGGTGTTTTGTTATATTTATGAAAATTTCTCATAAAAAATATAATATTTTTTTTAAAAATTAATAAATAAGCCATTTACATTTTTGTTAATGAGTTAGAATGTTTGATAATTGTATTTATCTGCCAGTGATAGTTATTTTCTTTTCTTATGTTTCATCGATTTTTCAAGATACGATAAAACTATTAGATTCACCTCTTGATATGTTGAAATATCAACATGTCAATGTTTATCTAATACTATAAATACAAAATCATAATTTAAAAAGGCAATGTTCAAAATATGCAATTGTTGACAATAGTTCATCATTTGAATTTCTCTACATTACTTGTATGAACTAATTTTTTTTTCAAGATAGGATCAATATCTCATCACAATCTTTATTGGTTACTTTTTGTTGGCAAATGTTATAAGCTAGGTCAGTTTTTTCATAGAGATATTGAATTGCTCAATGAAGAGCAAGATGTCATAGCCTAAAATCAAAGCATACACAAATACTAAAAAAAAAACATGAAACATGAAACATGGACAAAAACCAACCAATCAACAAATTAAAACAAACCAGACTCTCAAGGAAAAAGGTTTCATGGAGAAGATGTTGCTTAGTTCCTCGTAAGAAAAGTCCAAACCCACTTAGAACAACAAGTAAATACCTCAGCCCAAACATCTAGACTAATTACCTCGGAAAGATGCAAAGTAGCATCATGTATATACATGTATTATGCTTGCACAAAACATGATAAGTAATAACACACCAACTAACTCTCTAAACCTTACGCCTAAGTCATCTATGCTAAAGTGACAAAATCCAATTAAGCTAAATATTTTAATGCAAAGTTTTTATGGGAACACCTTTTCCATAGTCCCTGGAACGGCTCACTAAAAGAACATTCAAACAAATAAATGGGGCAGTTGCAAGATTGACAAAATAAGTTATAAAAATTAGGCCCATGAACCAAAAGTATAACTTTTAGCAAAAATGGTTGGTCCAACTCAATTTAAATGAGATATTGAAACTAAAAGGTCGAAAATGCACTCATTGATTCATAATTACGCATGAAATTTTATTGTTATGGGATTACTTATTATTGTCTAATTATCATCTGATTTTCTTCTATTTTTTGTTACAAAAAATGTCTTGTAATAATGTTTGTTTGAAACAAATACATAAAAAAGAAAAATACATCATCTCTCATTATCGGAGGTCATCTTCGAACAAGTCGACACCTACAATGACATAAACGTAAAGTAAATTATTTAAACTTCAAAGAAACCAAAATGGATGCCAAAAACTAAAAAAGTTGTGTAATAATGTTTGTTTGAAACGAATACATAAAAAAGAAAAATACATCATCTCTCATTATCAGAGGTCATCTTCGAACAAGTCAACACCTACAATGACATAAAAGTAAAGTACACTATTCATCTATACTTACCTTAGATTAAAAGGAGCCAAAACGAGTTGGTTTTGTTTTGAAGCCATTAATCTACTACAGAGGTTGCAATCTCTAACGTCTTAGGTGTTGTGTCCAACAGATATAAGAGATGATGGATTAACGAATATGTAATTTGAAACATCTTATGAATGCAAATACCTAAGGAAAAGTCAATAAACAATTACTTATATAAAAAGTCTAGAGTGGATGAATGAGTACTTATGCCATATATGTCACCAATGTCAAAGTCTTGACTTCTCGCATGTTATAGAAATCAATATTATCTTCTCGAAGAACATAAATCTTCCTATTGATACCAAATAACAAGATTGGTAGTTGGTAACAAATGTCTGAATCTTGTCCAATACATTTTCAGCAAATCTAGGTATTATCTTCAAAGGTAGTGGCATGTTGATATTGAACTCACAAATGTCTTCTTTTTCATTAGGAGTCTAAGAAATTCATAAATCCAACAATGCTAAACTATATAAGACTTACAGAAACTCATGCATCAAATTTTGCCAAAACTTAACTAATTACCTCTATAGCATCCTCATGTTGATCATCCACATTCACTTTCTCTTTAACCACTTTCATTGTGACATTCATTTTCTCCTTTTCCAGATTTTTTTTACATTGAATCTCATATTCCAATCTTGGTCTGGAGAGTCTGCATGATGTATCTGTGGCATTCAACATTGAAAGGAGCAAACAACTCGGAAGTTACTTCACCCTTCCATACTTCCTAATTCGTTGGTGCAAATGCAAATATCACTTTAGTGTTTAGTCTTTCTTTATGTTGAAATGAACTGAACTACATTTCTTATAGCTCAACTTTTTTGCTCTCTAACAACTAATTTTCCTTTTTTTGGTGCTAGGTTTATACCAAGGAACAACAGAAAGAGAAACCATCAACTGCTGCAAAACGAAGAAGCTACATTTCTAGAGAACTTGAAGGATCACATCAACAAATTCATTCATGCATCAATGGACGAACACAAATCATGCTTCAAAAAGACTATCAACAAGGTTTACTTCTCTAAGCATCTAAAAAGAAATAAGTTGTATTCTTGAGATATGTGGTGGATATATATACATGTATTGATTAGAGTAAAATAGTTTTTACTGTCTAAGTTAGAAAAAGTATTATATACATATGAAAGCTTCATAACTAAAGTGGAATAAATATAACCATTTCATCTACTTTGTTAACAATTTCATTTTAAGTTTTATGTTTTAAGGTTTATGTTGGTATGCATTCAATTTTTCAACTATGATCTTCTCTTTTGTTAAAGAAACACTTGAGAATCATGTATACGTGATTGCCATTTATTTTTCCCTTTTGTAACATATCATGTATAGGTATTGAATATTCGTCTACTTAGGATGTTGTAATCATAATTTAGAATTTTTATAGGATTGTTTTATATTTTTCTTGACAAATTAGTTCAAGGGTGCTTTCGTTTAAAGACATATTGTTTGTATACTTTTACAATGGAAAGTATTTTGTTGATGTAATGTTTATATTGAAAGTACAATTGATATCCCAAATAGATGGACTGAAGGTTTCAATAGATGTTATGTTCTTATTCTCGAAGAGTTAATATTGATTTCAACTGTAGTTCAAAACTCTCAATGTAAAGTTATATTATTCTTATATTGATGTGTAGAGTCATATTCTAACATGAGGTTTTGTATTCTTGTTTACTAGGTTTTGCAAGAATCCATTGGATGGGTGAAGCCATATTGAAGCCACTGATTGATTTATAAGACTTTTTGTAGGGTTGGTAGCAAAATTTTGGTTGCAATGTACTTATTTTAAGCAGGTCCATAGCAAAAGACGTCTTTGTTTATTCTTTCATTGTAAACTCTTTACCAAAAATGGTTATTAGTCCATCTTTTTGTACAAATATTACAAAGTGTATGATAACGTATATATATTAAAATGTTGAATGTTTCTTTTCATATGGGTGTGTTGTATTAGAAGTACTTTGTAATTGAACTGGTCTGTGTAATGGTAGGACGACAAGAAAAATAGGGATTGTTATTTTATGTATTTTCTTGTAAAAAACTGTAGTAATAGAGGAATATATGACATTTGATTTTTTTAAAAAAAAATCTGTCAAGATTAACATGTTCTTTGACAACAAAAAAATGTCAAATTATCTAATTTCATGACATTTTATAAAAGTTATCAATATGCAAAGAATGACAGATAATACTCGAATTTGTGTGAACATTGATGACAGTTATTATCATAAAATATAAAATAATGACATTCATTATTTGTCAATAATACTGGATATGTGATATTTTTTGTTATAAAAATACCTATTGTAACAGTTTTTTCAATCTGTCATAGATAGTAATATCTTTACATGCGATACAATGACTGTAAAAGACTGTCGATAATTTTAAATATGACAGATTTTAACTGTCGTTGTAGGTCATTTTTCTTGTAGTGTATTATCTTCACAAATTGGGCATGCCTTGTACCCTTTCACACTACATCCATTAAGATTTCCATATACAAAAAATTCATTTATTGTCCATAACAAAACAACCATTAAATTGAATAGTTCTTCTTGATTAGCATCATAACATTCAACACCATTTTTCCATAAGAGTTTTAAATCCTCGATTAGTGGTGCTAAGTACATGTCAATGTCATCCCTTGGCTGCCTTGGACCTGATCGATATTAACATTGATAACATTAGAAACTTTCTTTTCATGCACAACTGTGGTGGAAGATTATAAATAACTATAACTACGGACCAACTACTATATTTAGAAATAATTTCATCATGTAGGTTGATTCCATCAGCTGACAATGCTAAACGAGTATTTTTAGGTTCAAAACCAAAGTCTGACCACTTCAAATCGACTAATTTCTAGGCTAGAGAATCTACATGATGTCCTAATTTTCCATCAACTACTCGCTCATTAGCATGTCAAATCAAAATTTTAACACTGACAATACTTTGAAACAATCTTTTGAAACATGGAATTAGTGAAAAGTACCATACAACTTTTTCAAGAATCTGTTTCTTCCCTCCGTTTGCATTATTAGCATACTTTCACCTTAATTCACCACATTCAAGACATTCAATTGCATTAACGTATTCTTTTCTATACAAAAAACAATCATTAGGGCATGCATGAATCTTTTCATAATTCACTCCTAGTGTACCTAAAGTTTTCTTCGTTTCATACATTGATGTGAGGATCTAATTGGTAGTAGGCAAAATTTCCTTTAAAGTTTTCAATAGTTCTGAAAAGCTAATATCACTCCATTCACACCTAACTTTTAAATTATACAACTTGACTAAAGTGGACAACTTGGTGAATTTTTTAATTTGCATCCTTCATATAATGGTTTTCCTGCATCATTAAGCAATTTCTCAAATGCATTTTGATCTTTTGAATATTTCTCATGAGCAACTTCAATCATTTCATTTATACTTCCAACATCATTCTTTTTATACATGTGTGTGTCGAACTTAAAAGATTTTCCGTGTAAGAATGTGTTTGGTAGTTGTTCACCATGCAAAAACCAAATTTATAACTTTCATCAATTCCATTGACATATAAGTGATCTCTAATAGTAGTGCAACTTTGTTTTTCACAATTTCCACATTTCAAACAAGGACAATGAATATATGCATCATTTGTATTAGAAAATTTAAAATTGATGAAGCTTTCTACACCTAATTCATAATCTATGGATAACCTACTCTTGTGCATCCATGATCTATCCATAAGTGTAAATCCTAAGAGAAGTTATTGAGTAATGGTTATCAATTTCAAGTATAATATGAAAAAATACAAGGAAACATAAAAATAAAATATATTTTAGAGAGTATTAAAAAGTGCTAAAAAGAATCAAAGAGTAAAGTAATAAGTATAAACCTATCTCAGATCAAGAAACAAAAATGCATAATTTAGGCTTAAATCTTGTAAACCATTCTTTGCTATCGATGTATCACGGACCATTAAGCCTTAATCGATTAATCTTTGCAGCAACTAGAGAAATTATGTACATGCAATTTCTACTTACTCCAACCAATGGGTCGTATACTCTAATCCTATAACATCCTCAATTTCCACAATTCCTAATCACTCAAATATTCAGATTCATCACAGTAAGTGGTCGAAGAAAAATCACAAAACTTGAGAAAGACAACGACAACTTGAATCAGAAAATCAAACGAAATAGAAGATGACAAGAATAAGAAAATCAACCATACTGTTAGTTGAGCGTAGCCGTCCGAGGTGGAGCAAGAAGGTCTTTCACTTAAGTTGTGGAGCAAGAAGGTCAGAGTCGTCCTCAATCGTGTATGAACGACGAGGTTGTGAAAGTTTGGCGACCGACAGTATTGTGTGTGAACGTTCATTTTGAGGGATCGTGAACGTGAACATCCGTCCGTAGGGATCGTGAATGTGAACGACCACACTATTATGTGTGAATGTGAATGTTCGTTTAATTCGACGATGGGCACAGACGTGCAATGGAATATTCGATTAGCGATGGGTAGTCTAGAGGGAGCGCACGTAGTCAAGAAGAGAAGCATGCAAATTGGAGAAAATCAAGGAAGAGAAAAAAAATTTGGGCAAAAAGATAGGGTTTTTTTTTAGAAATTGGGAAAAAAAAATTTGGGGAAAAGAAGGGAGGAATTTTTTTTTTAATGAAGAAAATATATATTACTTGACATTTAAAATTAAAAAAAAATTATGCATTTTTCCACATTTTGTTGTTCTTGATGTTTTTTCATGTTACTTAATAGTTTTTAATAAAAGTTGTCAAGTATTTCAAAATTGCAGGCATCAAGTATTGTAAGTTTTGTGGTAGTGCTTATTTTCAAATCTTGTAGGTCTAACCAAGCATTTATAGTATCTTTCGTTTTTCCTTCGATAGTAAAAAAAGGTACCAACCAAGTTGTCACAAATATTTTTTTCAATATGCATTACATCTAGTTTATGACGTAATAGTAGTCTTGATCAGTAAGGAAGTTCGAAAAAGATACTTTTCTTATCTTTCAGGGAGGGATGTTTACCCATAATTAGAAAATTCAACGAATCTAATTGTTGTAAGATATCATCTCCATTCATTACTATCTTACAACTGGAGGAGGCCTATGCTCTACATTTTCATCATGTAGCTTACTTCTACATATAATGTGATTTTTCAGAAGATAATGGCAATGTCCCATGAAAGATATTTTCTCTCTTATCACATATGATGATTTATCTTCCATGCATATGAGACATGCCTGATAGCCTTTTGTACTCTACCTGGATAAGTCACCATATGCAGCAAAATCATTATTAGTCCACAACAAAGTTGCATATAATTGAAAGAAATGACCAGTAAGAATCATAAGAATGATACCAATAGTCCATAACAGTTTCAATTCCTTAATCAATGATTATAGGTAAACATCAATTTTCATATCAAGTGATCTTTAACTAGGTATGAGCAATAACATGAAAAAGTTGGACTCTTTCATACATTTTCAAAATGGAAAATTATAAGGAATTATCACCACTAGTCATATGCTGTAAGAGGTACTCATATTCCCAAACATATTAAACCCATTTTGAAGCTAATCTCGAACAAACATTTCGTGAACCTAAACCGAAATCAGAAAATTCTTAATCAAAATGCTTCCAGCCCTCTACATTAGCTGGATGTCTTAACACATCCTCTGTTTCGACTTTCTTATCTTTATGTCATCTCACGTCAGAAGAGCCTTCTTGCGATGTAAATAATCGCTTTAATCTCAGTATTAACAAAAAAATGGCGTAATACCTTATGTTGAATTTTTTTCCTTTATCATTAACTTTGTACCGAGACTTAGAATAAATTGGACAATGTTGTAAATCTCCAAATTCCTTCCAATACAATATGTAATCATACTTACACGCATGAATAGACTCTTATCTTAAGGCCTAATTCACAATGTTTTCATTTAGCTTCATAAAATGACGTTGGTGTAGTAGTACCCATTGAACAGTTCTAGTAACATGTCAAAGGATCTGTTACTTAAACCGCGTTAAGAACTTTGATATGCATCAACTTAAATAAAAAGTTCAAGGAGGAAAATTTTGAATAACCAGGGTATAGTTCATTACGTGCTTCATTCATTAAATTCTCAAACAAGTTTGTTGTATCTTGTTCTTCACCATTAAAGAGCATTTCATTCTCTAAACCTTCTTCCATTGCTTCTTCATGTTCAATCGGAACTTGTAACTCATTAAGCAGATCCAATATTTCATTTTCTTAAAAAATGTTGCTAGTTACTTCACCAACTCTTTCTAAACCTCTATGAAAATTTACTGGCTCTCCATGATATACTCAATTCCACATACGAGGGAGATATTCTAATTGTTAATAGATGTAGCTCCACACCCTCTAATGACTCCCAAATTAAGTTCGTACAATTCTTACATGGACACCTTGTTTGTCCATATTCATCAACATGAAACTTTTCAAGCTCTAAAAATTGGGACACCCCCTCTCTATACTCAACCGACAACTTAATTCTAAGTTTAATTGAATCCTTGTTCATCATTAAAGACGTAAAAGATAAATAGGTTTGATTATTCAATAATCTAAATAGTGAGAGAAATAGTTTATGAAAAGAGACTTAGTAACTTAGAATTAAATTGAGACACATCCTCTCTATCTTAGGATGTTACAACTCTAGAGTCACTCTTAAAATACACTTAGAAATTTATAATCAACACATGGAAGTCAATCGATTCAATTATCTTAAAAAATAAAATAAAATCAATGCAATTCATTAAACTATGAAACTTCTCAACACCCAATAGTAAGAGCAAAATTGTTGAAATTAATAATATGGAACAAATATCATTATGTGGCCTATTTTGCAATATAGAGCAAAATTCTAGGCAACATTGTTGAAATTAATAATATGGAATAAATACCATTATATGTTGAATTTTGTAATATAGTTTTGCAACAAATACACATTGTAGTTTTCAAATTCATTTTGAAGATTTTCAAAAATGCCTAAATTTGAAACACATTGTAGTTTCCAAATCCATTTCTAAATGTACATTATAGCTGCCAAATTCATTTCCAAACTCACAATAAGTTTAACAACATTTCACAAGAACAACAACAACAACATTTACATATTGATGAGAAAAGAAATTATATACTGAAAGGTGGCGATGACGACAAGTGAGGAAATAGGGTAGTGACGGCTCACATATGAGAGCTAGGGATGGCGGCGACAAGGGTGGAATGACTGACGGTGGTGAAGGGGTTTGGCGGCGACAGAACACAGACACAGATAAGGGTAAAGGGGTTGGACGACAGCGTTCTTCGTTCTCTCTCGTTCTCCCTTCTCAACTTCTGACACACACCAATAAGCATCGAGAGTTGTCACGAGCTCTCAACGTCGTACTAATGGCATCGCAAAAACCCAACTAACTCCCAACGTCGAAATCCAATCATTGGGAGAACCTTCTTGATTCTTTTAATGTTTGGATATCACTTGACGCTTCAATGGTGGCATCAGAAGTGTTCTAATATATCATGACACTTTGTTCGCTGTGTTGGGAGTGTCACTCCATCTCCCGATGCGTTAAATCATGCATTAAGAGTTTGTTTATAGTTTGACACTTTGGTAATCGCGTCATGAGATATGGTATTTTTTGACGTTATTTCTCTCGACGATCTAAATCGATGTTAGGAGAGACATAATTTTTTGTAGTGAGACTTTATTGACAGTTGCAAGTGAAATACACTACACGAAATTCATTATTCAGTGACAAAATTTTAGTGGCGCAAGTAATTTTTGTCAATAAAAGGTCGTTTATAGAAACCCAAAAAAATGTATCACAAAAGATTATTATTAGCAACATGTTTTTAATCCGCACCACTAAAAGAATTAATAACACAACAATAATGTCATTAAAAATTAAATAGTTTTAGAAACAAACATAAATGTTGCTAAAATTTTACCAAGATTTCCCCTTCTTTTAATTTCCCTACAACTTTTTCATTAAATAATTTATTAAATATATTTTTATTTTTATCTCCTCTTTCTCTCTACCATCTCCATCAAAAGACCCCTAAAACCCCTAACCTCAATCCTCTCCATCACCACCGACCAGCCACACAAAAGTACCATTTTCTCACCGATGGTGACCTATAGACATTTCGGTCGACCACAAAAGGTGACGTTTCGACCAACTACAAAGAAGGTGATTCCAGCCACAAAAGCTAAAGTTTTGACCGGCCACACAAGCTAACGACAACCCACGACTGACGGTGACCCACGGAGACAAGATGTTGAAGTTCGTTCGCATTTCACCCATATTGACAGCAACCCACAAAAATTTGGTTCCACTCGAACGTTGTTGTCCTCGAACAGATTAAAGATCAGGTTTTCTACATTTTGGTGAGATTCTAAAGTTTTAAAACTCTTTTAGACTTGGTTACAATGTTTTGATTTGGTGTTAAACCCTTAAATGTGGTTTATATTTAGGTTGGTTTCTGCATTCGCAACTTCAGTGAAATTTGGGATTTGGCAAACGTTGGGGGTAATTGACTTGGCTATGTTTGAGATGAATTGAGATTGATTTATGGCTTTATGATTGGAATTAAACTTGTTTTATACTTTAAGGTCTGATTCAAGATAACAGTACTATGTTGAATAGGTTGTAGAAGCATGTTATATGATGTTTGAGATAATTGAGTTTGTTTTCTTAAGGAGGTTCCAACGATCCTTTGATTAAAGAACAAGAAGGAGTTTTGTTGAAAATAAAATTTCAAGTTAATCACATAATTTTTTGCTTATTTAAGCTTTTATCGTGTGGATGCATCTAGATTGGTTGTTATTGGCTTCTTTTTTCATGTAGCTTGAAGTGTTTATTTACATTGTTCAGTTTGTATTTAGAAGAAAGCGACGAATATGTAGATCTTGAATTGAAATAAACTTTCTTATTTCTTATACTTCTTCCATATCATTTTACTTTGTTCATTTCTCTCACTAGGATTAACCTCTATTTTACTTTGTTCCCATTTTTATACATGTTTTTTTTATCTCTTTATGTCTTTTAGCTTTTGGGGTCTCTGTTTTTATTTTCTCAAATATCACACTGTTGTTCTTCTTTTGAGACTTAAAAAGAAAAATCTTTAAGAACTCAATAGGTCTCCCTTTTTTCTCTTTCTTTTGAAAACTTTCTCATTGTATCTTCCTTTTTTATCATTCCACTTCTCACAAAGATTTCATTTTCATCTCTCTTTTTACCAAATTTCTAATAAGGATTCTCACTCTCTTGTTTCTCTGATTTTTCTAAATAATTTTATTATTTTCCTTCTCCACGAAAAAAGTTGATGATCATGTGACCATCCGTCACTTGTTTAGATGTCCAATAAGTCTTGATTTGTTTAAGGATCCTACCACTCTTTAATTGCACTAGACAAAACTTATGAATCTTGTCACTCTTGATTTGTTCCTAATAATACTCTTCGCGTCATTAATTTTTATTGATGTATTTTTCTAAGAATTGAATTGTCGGTGATATTTCACACTAAAGATCATGATAGTCGTCAAACTGCTCAAAATAGTGGAGTAATGGTGTTAGCTGATGATGAAATAGGACAAATCTTTTTCTATGGCGAACTACATGAAATTATAAGGCTACAATACATTTGCATGAAGGTAGTTGTACTTTTTAGGTGTGAATGGTATGATACTAGTACGAGGAAGAATAGAATTAACATAGTTTGTGACTTTATATCAATAAACACTCGTAACTGGTGGTACAAAGATGAGCCTTTCATCCTTGTAAGTCAAGCAACACAAGTTTTTCACTTAGATGATTACAAACATGGTCAAGATTGGAAAATAGTTCAACAAATTCAACCAAGACATGTGTGGAATATTCTAGAAATAGAAAGTAATGAAATAAAAGTAACAACAGATGAAACCATATCCACATGTTATCTTTAAGTTGAAAATAACGTAGATTCACAAACTTTTAATAGAAAAGACGTTGAACCTTCGATAATTAGAGACCAAGAAGACTTTACTGCACAAAGTAATGAAAAAGCATCGACCAATGAAGCATTAGTTAATGAAGAAGATTTTGATTTGGATAATTCTAGCGAGGAGTTAATAAGTGACAGAGATTGTGATAGCTAGTGACTTATAATCATACTACCAAGATTATACATAACTAACTATGATTTTTATTTATGCATATATTTGAATTGTACATTATTTGTTCATTTACTTTTATGTTTATAGTTATATTTATGCTAACTATAGTTATATTTATGCATCAAAACATTTGTAGGATATCGTCAAGAAATCTTAGACCGAAAAATCGTAGTAGGTCATCTTCAAATGTGCACCAAGCAAACAATTCTAATGATAATTGTATTGGTGATCAGCAAGAAGTGATGCCCATAGATCCATACATTCAAAGTATGTTTTCATTTCTACGTTAAATCTTCTAGTTCTCATATAACATTAGATGTATTAATATTAACATTTATTATGTAGGTTCTAGTACAAAAATAGAAGGTCGAGGATCGACTAGAGGGGTTGAACTTGAGAAATATGTCCAAGCAAATGGTCCCGTTCCAATTACAATTGAGCTTGAAGATAGTAAACTGATTTGTAAGGACTCCTCCAAATTAAACTCTCAAATTAGAAAAGAGGTACAAGCAATAATACTGCTTGAATGTGAACATTGGTCAGATGTATCCAAAGAGGTGAAAAGGGAGATAGTAGATAGACTTTTGGTAAGCTGTTTAAGTTTAGTTTCAAGGAATATTATGTTTGTTTTAGACCAAATATAAACTAACTTGTTTTATTTTTGAATGCTAGAATTAGTTCATTCTAGACTTGGATGAACCTTTGGTACAAGATTATTTTTATCACATGATGAGTTTACTAGATAGAGATTTTCGATGTTCACTACACAAAACTACAAAAAGTATGACTCTTCAGTTGAAGCATGAAAACACCATGACAAACGAATGGCACGAGATTCAGATTTGACTCATTTATGTAATTGATGAGAACGAGAAGATTTTTAAGAGTAGATCTGAAGTAAATACTAAGGCACGATATCTAAAGTTCCATTCACTCATCGAGGTGGGACTGAAACATTTTTACACCATAAACATGAAAAGGTATGTTTTGCATTGTATTTATAAATACTTTTCACTGTTATAACTTTAGTTGTAATGTGTAGAAAGAAAAGGGTAAGGAAGTAAGTGAGATTGAATTATTCCAACTCACACATTCCAATGAGAAGGGGTGGATGAATAAGGCTAAAGCGAATATGTAAATAAAATTGTGTATTCATTGTTGAAATTTTTCTTAACCTGGTACACATTGATACTATTACGTAATTATGGTGTAGGATGAAGTGATAGCATTAAAAACTACTTCATCACAAGAAGGAAGTGAATCTCTTCTAGAAAGGAAAGTATGTGAATGGGTATTAGGTAAGTGGTCGAGGCATGTGGAAGGACAAGGTTGGGGACCAAGATCGAAAAATGCTAGAAATGAAGCAATTTAACAAAGTACAAAAGAGTCAAATGCATAGATTGCCCACTTGCAAAGTCTAGTTGAATCGCAACAAGCTACAATTGAAGCAATTTTAAGAAGGTTGACATGTCAAGAAGCTACCTCCAATATGGAACAAAGTTCAAAACAATCAAATGAGATTCAACAGGTAGTGTTTTCAACTTGATTAGTTTGATATAAAGTGTCAGAATAGAGTAGTATATACAAACATGATATATTGTTAATTGATATAACTATCCTGCATTTATGGTAGTCATAGATTCGTTCTTGTGATGATTTTGGTGTTTGTGATTAGAATGTTATCGAGTGTCATTATGATTTTGGTGCTTGATGTGTCATTATGCTTGAAAGTGCTATGAGTTGAATCATATTGAATTTGTTACTTTTGATGTAGACATGTCCCCTTCCTCATTATGGAGTTTGTTGCTTTCGATTTCGACATGCCCCATCTTCATTATGGAGTTTATTGCTTTCAATTTAGAAATGCCCCCCTTTCTCATTGTTTTAGAATCTTTGAGTTTCATCCATTTGAGTACTGTCATATTTAAAGTGCATAAGTTTCGTTTTTTGCTTACATGTTTTACTTATTTATTCTTTTATGTTACACATTTCAGATTTGATGCACAAATGGTCTTCTATATAAGATTTTAATGTTGACTTCGGACGAATGTGATGAAAGTTTTTGGTTCGTATCCTATAATTTTTTTAGGAAAGATCATATCATGCTTCTAAGACTTGTAGGAATTTTTGTTATGCACACAACTTTTGCACAAATGTAACTTCTTGATGTAACTTCATCCTTCTAACTTTGGACATCCATTTACTAGATGTAACTTCATAATCATAGCTTAAGTTGACATTGCTCGAACTATTTATGAAATTATCGAAGTTTTTTGGCATATATTTTTTGTGATAAAGTTCGTGTTATTATATGTTGCCTAGTGATAGTTCCTAAGATTATTATATTTGACATTTTATAATAGGTTTATATAATAATTTGGATATTATTTTTTATTCAATAAAATACTTCAACTGGAGTTTTCAATAACGTCACAAAAGTATTGGTTTTTAAACTAAAAAACTATAGGAATTTTAGTGGCGCACTTCAATACGTCACAAAAGATGTTTGTAATGGTAACAAATTAACTTTTAGCAACAACATTATTTGCCATTAAAACACCACCTTTACTGGCGAGTGCACTACATCGATATAAAAAATAAATAGTAACAAAACATATGTTACTAAAAATACATCTTTTGCCGTGCACAATTGTTGTCTCGTTGAAACTTTTAGCTGTGCGGATACAACGATAGTCCTAGTGACAAATGGCATTGTGTCGCTAATATTTTTAGCAACGTTTTTTTCTTTTTTGCCCTAATAAAAACTCCATTCTTCTAGTGTACTTGATGTTTGTAAGGAAAAAATGTCAAGTAATTAGTTATTTTAAGAAAAAACATTAAAAAAAATTAAAATTGAAACAGGAAGTTGGGATACTTTTTCAAAAAAAAAAATCATGCTGCCACATTGCTTAACGTTTTAAAAATGGGCACTTGCAAAAATAGCAAAAAAAATTATGATAATCGATCCCATGTCACTACATTTTTTAAATTGCAAAAGTGACAAATTTAAAACTGATAACCCTCTGATATCACTAATTACTTGTCATATTTTTCATATTCGCAATACGTAAAATAGAGGTGTCATAGGGTGTTTTTTTTTTCTTAATGCTTTTGTCATCTAATACAAATTTTCTTTTAAAAATGTCAAGTTGAATCTAGATTTTTTTGTCACTTTTTGGATATCAATAATATGAAGTAAATATACACAAGAGGCATTTTTAAAAATAGTAAAAGAAATTAAAATATTTACAAGCTATAGTAAAATTTTGGATTCGATCACTGATAGTCTTCTATCACTATAGCATATCAATGACTATCAGTGATAGAATTTGTTATAGGTTGTAAATACTTTATAAAATCTACT
>JBBPDI010000003.1:17750132-17763223 GCA_037974545.1 Cucumis variabilis
ATGCAAATTTTGCATGTAGTTTGCTTATAAAAGGAATGGATTGGAAATGAAAAATGGTGGTTGTTTTTGGTTAAAAATTGATTTTGTAATTTGGAATTGCAAAATCAAACGAAATTTTCTTTTCTCTCCAAAAGTTCTCTCCACAACTTCTTCCTCCTAAATCCATCTCTCTCCCTACTTTCTCTACTGTTCGAATCCCACAACTCGGTTCTAAGTCCGGAGAATAGCGGATCAACACTAGTGGTAGTCCCGATTTTGATTTCGAGAGGAGATCGTGAAGAGCACCTAAGAAGACTACAATAATAGAAAAACATCAAAGGTGAGTTTTTCTATTAACCCTATTTTGTTTCTTTTAAGGGTTGTAATGCATGTTAATCACTAAAGTGTTTAGTTGTAATTAGAGTAAAATCCGATAATTATTCTGTTGCGCATGTATATCGTTTCCATCATTCTTAAGCCTTTTAATAGCATCATAGGGAGTTCTCACTAGAGAAACATCATAACTATCAAATTTCTTTAATATTTTCTCAACATAATGAGATTGACACAGAAAATGATGAGATTGACACAAAAAAACCATTTTCGGTTTCCTGATTTTAACACCACAAAGTATATTGATTTGGATTTTGAAAACATGGATAAAAAGTAGATATTAAAACAAGATGTATTTATAGGCACTTAGTTTAAAAAAAAAATTAAGATAGTTTTTTTAAAAATGAACTGGCTAAGAATTAAAATGTTTGTATAGAAAAGGAAAATGCACTGTAATAAACATTAAGAAAACAAACACAATTGATTAAAAATGAAAAGAAAAAAAAAACGGTTGCCAAACAGAAAAACTATGTCAAATGAGTGGTATGATCGAAGTAAGTTTATTTTTCTTCTTAAAGAAACTAAATATAAAAAAGGAAATGATATCAAATTTATTTCAACCTAATCTCAATGGGGTGAAAAGGCAAGCCAAAGCCAAAGGTGGAGGAATTGATGCCAAAGGGTTTGGCTTTGGCTGTTGGTAAGAGTAAAGTCCCTTTGAGAGCATTGGAATACACAACTTTGCAAATCCTTTTATTGTCACAAGTGGTACTACCTCTTATCTTTATAATCATAGTCATTGTTTTCTTCTTTCTCACCACACCATTTCCTTTGAAAAACTTGGTTCTAAAGAAAGTTAACTTTCATATTCTATTCTCTTCTACCCTTTATCCTATTTTGTTTGCCTCAAAATCTTTAGATTTCAAATGTCCTACTTTTTAGAGTATACAAAGTCTTTCAAGGATATTCTTCCAAGTCTTATTTCTTTTGGTGTATTATTCTTTTCAAATTTGGTTGATACATCCTTGATTTGATTTAAAAACAAAACAAAACCTTGAAATGGATAAATATCCAATGATGTGTGATACACCTTTTAGTTTTGAATTCACATAACAAAAATTAGAGATTGATTCAGACACTTAATCGATTATTATATAGTTTGTGGGTTATTATAATATTGTGTTTGGATACAAATTATTTTAGTTTTGGTATGTATTTGGTTGTAAATTACTAAAATAATTATTAATAATTGATTAATCACATTTCCTTTTATAAAGAAATACTAAAATAATGAATGTTTGAGTACAATCTTTTTTATTTATTTTTCATTTTTTTATTTTTTACAATTGTATGTATTTAAAACAACTTATTTTATTCAAAGCCTAACTTCTTTTTTTTTTTTTTGGTATTATACAAGTAATGATACATAAATTAAACAAATTTGTTTCTCAATTTCTTTAATTAAACCATAAATTAAACAAATTTGTTTCTTAATTTCTTTATTTAAACAAATTTGTTCCTTTTTGTATAGAAGCAAAAATGAAGTTTTTCTTTTTTTTCTTTTTTTTTTTTTTTGACTTCGTACAATGCATCTGTTGAACTCCACCGTGAATAAATTATATTAATAATGCTTTTCCAAAATTTATTTATCAAAATAAAGTAATTAAAACTATTTATTAAAATAGGATTGTTTTGATTGTTATTTAAGATAGGGTTGTTTTGATTGCTCTCACCTGTGTCGATATTTTAAACCCTCCTCATTTTTCTTCTCTTTCTCACATTAGTTGAGCTGACATTTTTAATCTTTTTTAAAAAAAATTTAAGAGTAAAATTTGTTTTGGTTTTCTTATTCTTTTTAACATTGACCATAACAACACTTACATATTATGAATTATAGGATGTGCTCGTAAATATAAATAAGTTATGACCATATGCTAATATTATCATTGTCTTTTCAAAAAAAAAATGTATTTTAAAATTTGAAAATGGATTCCATGTTTAAGATTTAAAAAAAAATTAATTTATTTTTAAATGGTTGTGTTAAGCATTTCACCTAACACAAATTTATTTTTACCATTTCCAAATCAAATATTTTCTTTAACAAATTAAAGAAAAAAAATTACAAATCACAACTAAATCCAAGGTTTTTAATCTTCAAATAATATATATTATCTAAGTCGAGCCATCAAAATGTCTTTGACTTCATACTATATGGAGTAGAGAATTACTAAATATATCTATCGTTATTTGTTTCACCAAGCTAATTTTTAATTGAGAGTTTTGTGTGGACAAGTGCATCAAAGTAAAGACTATAAAAATATATTCAAATTATTCTTATGAAAATCTACAATTATATTTTTAGTGATTGTTTATAATTGAAAATCAATTGAAAGAAAATTAAAATTGTTTATATCAATACAATGTGAAAATATGTGTAAAGACTCTCATCTATCATATGTCTTGATTGTTCTCACTTTTTGTTATATGTTTTATATTAGAAAACTCTGTGATAGTTTGTATCGCTTCCAAATAATCTAAAACACAATATATTACATTAAAACAAATAATCCCCTTATACAATGTTGTATTGCTAATTTATATGGTGCAAAACTCTTAATACTAAAACATCCGATCATATGTTGTATCATTTCACTGTTCACGTTAGAAAAATCAAATAATCAAACCAATTTTTTTAATTTAGAAAACCAATACCGATCAAATCAAATATCAAAAAAATTCAAAAAAAAATCTTATGATTGTAGGCTAATCCTTTGAAGATAAAAACAAATAAAAAAATACTTATATTTCTTTTAGTTTTACATTAGTTTCAATATCCACACACACAAATATAATATGTTAATAACAAAAAAAAATTATGTTTTATTTTTCTTTTAGTTTTATATATATATCTATAAAAATTAAAACTCAAATTGTATTATAAATTTATCTGATGTTAAATTTTTTAATCGTGAAATTAAATATTACTATAAATCATATTTTTACAAAAGATTTTTTTTAATTTTTAATTTAAAATTGTGTATCTAATGATTATTTTTTTATTTTTTTATTTAAAATTTTAACAAAATATTTTGTCATAAAATAAAATTTAAACATAAGTTAAAAATAAAAAAAATAATAACAAACAAACTTAAAATAACAAATAAAATGAAACAAATTAATAAAAATACTCATAGGATGACACTCGTCCTCTCTCCTTTTCTCTCTTATAGGACGAGTCAACTCGTCCTTTTCCTTTTTTTTTTCATCCTGTCCTCTTCATTATCTCCTTTCCGTTCGAGAGTGTAGTTATAATAAGTTTTAAAACAATTCTATTTTACTAATTGAAACTAGAATATTTTAATAAATTATTTCTCCACCACATCTTTTTTTACTTTCTTATTTTCAATCACGATTAAAAAAAATTATTATTATTATCCATATTTCTCCACCGCATAACCATATGCAAGTCGTCAGCCATTGTCAAGCGTCGCGTCTCCCTTCGTGATCCAACACTGCCGCACCATCCTCTCTGTCACATTCCCTGCCTCCGCCAGCTGTCGTTGCAAGCCAGTCTTCCCACGTGCGAGTCCCATTGTTTTCCATTCGAACAAAGCAACGGTGAGCCACTACCTATCTTCTCGAGTCGCGTCCTCTCCGTGTGAGCCATCTGCAAGCTGCCCAAGCCAGACCAAGTCGCGCGTCCCCCACTCTCTTCTAAGCTGTGAGCCTTCTTTTGGCTCATTTTCAGCCATATTTGAGATTTGTTTGGTAAGGTTTTGTTTGGATTTTTGGTATGTCCATCAAGCAAATTAATTTTGGATTAAGTGAGCTTTCTTTTGAGAATTTAGATTATTTTCTTGAAGGTGTGTTTGTGGAACAATTGTTTGGTGGATTTTTTCCTGAACCAAGGTTTAGTTGGTTTCAACTTCAGTTTGGGTAAGTTTGAATATTGGATACCTAAGGAAATAAAAAGGATGATTGGTTGAAAAATTAATAATTTTAGTTTTGTTTATGTTTAGGACTGCGTTAAATAGAGAATTTATTGTCAACGAGACTGTAGGTAATCTCCAGGTAAGAGACTATTCTATTAGACCTTCGACGTTAAAGCTTGCATATATGTTCCTTATTATGCATTAATGTAGCTAAGATGCATAATATGACTTATTTGAGATGACTGTTATAAATGGCTACATGATGACCATTATGTATGACGAAGATAGGTATGACTAAGATATGTTATGATCAAGATACTTTATGAATGAGACATGCTATGATTAGATATGCTATGATTGGGATATGTTTTACTGAGTTATGACTTTTATGATATGCTATATGTATAGGCTATGGTGTTTTGTTAGCTTTGTCTGTTAGAGTCGTACTATATGGGTGTCCCTCGGGATCACCACTTATTTATACATGTGTGACAAGATTTTATGTGTGATTGGATGGGATCATTTACAGTCTGACTCTCTTTTAGGATGTTTCCTTCAGGATCACCGAAAGCCCATATGTTTCTTTATGGGATCACTGGATAACGTGGATTTTGGAGCACAATAGTTATGCGGTACCTTCTTACAGGACTCTAACGGAAAGTTAACAAATACGTAGCGAGGGTAGTAGTGGGTTCCTTACCGAGTATAAATTTATACTCACTCTTTTTTTTATGTCTAATTTTTCAGCAAAGGTAGAGGTAGAGGCAAGCTGGCGAATGACAAGAAATGACCGTGGTTTGCCATAAGGGATAATTTATGTTTTCTTCCACATTTATGTTTTCAGTACTTAATTTACAGAAATTTATTTCAGAACTCATGAGTACTTTTAGATATTTTCTATCTATTTCAAATAGGCTCGAACTAGTATTTTATCTAATATTTTATTTATTATTATTTTCTTTACACACTTTACTTATATTTTAAAAATAAATATTTGAAGTGTTTCTTTTAAAATTTATTATTTTCTTTTATTTTAAATAAAAAGTCTTTAATTGTTTTAGTGATAATGACTTCAGCTTAGTATAAAGAGTTGAGTCGTTACAAAAATTAATTATTTCCAATTTCTTTTCGTTATAGGGTTTACTAATTTTTATTCACCATCTCTCTTTCTCTTTGTTATAGCGTTTATTATTTCTTACCTCATACTAGATTAATTTGTACCCCAAACACAAACTATTATAACCTAGGCAAAAGTAATTTGCACCATAAATACTAGTATAACTTGCTAACTACAATAACCATTAACTATACTAAACAACTCGATGTGTCAAACATCTTCTAAGTACCTGAAAAGCATGAATGGATACTACTGCAAAAACAAGCTCTCTTGACATTTTTTAATAGTCCAGAATTATTACTTTTGACAGTTTTAAAATACTTTACATATTGTTTGCTACTATCACACATATATATATATATATATATATATATATACAAACCATTACTTCTATGAAAGATTTTTGTAAGTTAATATGGACTACAATTCTAGTTCAGGAGACAAACTTAATTAAAGTAGCATGATACTCAACGACCTTGGATTAACTTGACTTCAAATAAAAATTTGGATTCCACAACCTAAGCCAAAATACAACAATATCAAATTAAAGCTTCACATAGCTTTATCAAATAGTAAAAATGAAAGAGATGTCACTCAATACTAAACGTAAAAATAAAATAGAACGTAAAATTGTCAGCAAAATAAGGAATGAGAATATCATGCCACAAACATAGTTGATATTCACTATCTAACCTAAAGCACAACGTATGCACAATGTACTAGAATGGTCTACACAACATCTTGCAAGTATAATTTGTTTGACATAAAAAAGTATAAAACTACATCTCAACCTAGAGATCAACTATGTTGCACATCTCCGAATGATTTTTCCTATCTTATTTCCATCGTCCTAATCTATTAGTTTATAGTCATGTAAGTTTACAAACTTAAAAATAAAAGAATACATATCTTTATTTATCATGCACAAAAAATGCACAATTATTAACATGTAGACTAAAAACAAAGTTGAAAAAAAGAATTCTAGTGAGTACTATCCCCAAGTTTCTCCAACATGTGAGCACCTGTTTTCTTCTATGCTTTCTTGACGTGTTAGATAAACAAAGGAGACCTAAGAGCACGTAAGAGATCAAATTTCAGAAATGAGAATAAATGAGATTAATTTCAAGATAAAAGTATTAGAAGCAAGCAATGAACAGTTTTCTCATATGATAGTTACTATGACTTCCCAACCATTAAGTTTATAAACTTCAAAGAATATAAAGTGTAATGTTTGGTTAAAAATGACTTTTTGCTTTCAACTAAGTCATGTGGTAGATTATTTGAATATGATTGTACTTCAAACCTATTCAGAAAATAAAAAAAGTCAACAACGAATACATTTCTAATCACCATTACACTAAAAAAGAAACTTCACGAGCATAAATCAAACACAAAGAACAAAAAGAGAAGAGAGAATGAAAACCAAGAGGCTTTGATAACTTGTAGAAATACAAGTTATTATGGTCTTTTATGTAAGATAATGAAGTCTTATTGCATAAGAATAGAAGAAAACAAAGGAAAAAGTAGGCGATTTGATTAACATGTGAATTGCGTTGTGCAAAAGAACCTCGTCCCTATTTTTTATGTTTTTAGTGTCTTTATCATAAGGATTATAGGCAAAAGAAGTAGAACTCGATGATAGAATGACTATGCGAGGAGATGCGTCCAGCCAACGTGGTGACAAACAATCAAGTTAGGCGATCTGATGCACTAGCAGGAAAATTTGGTTGGCACGAATAGCAGACAAAGGACAAAAGGACGTTTGCGTAGTGTCGATGCCACTTTTCAAAGGCAGTAATAACGCATGGGATGTCCTGTCAACATCAATCATCACATAGAAATAGAGCTCTTCACTTTAGAATTTGGTGTGCATACTTAGGAAAAGAGCAAGCTCCTATATCGTCCATTTCTCTTCTTCCTTTCAGTTTTAGGTG
This sequence comes from Cucumis variabilis, assembly GCA_037974545.1. NCBI lineage: Eukaryota > Viridiplantae > Streptophyta > Magnoliopsida > Cucurbitales > Cucurbitaceae > Cucumis > Cucumis variabilis. Next base: position 17,757,428 of record JBBPDI010000003.1, read on the forward strand.
AGAGCTTAGAACAAAAAAGAGAGAGAGTTCATCCCTTACCATTTCTTCCCTCACATATAGGTAAAAAAAATTAGAGTCAAGGAGTATGAAATTCTTTGTATCCCATTTTATCTGTTTCTGATATTGTTTTGTAATATACACATCATGGTCGAGAGGCCTAAAGTTATATTTATGAAATCAATATATTTCTTCTTTCATTCTCCCATCTTTCTTTTACTCTTCATGTTCAATTTGTTTGCTTAGTTTGCGAGCAATGAAATATGTTTTTAATACTAAAAAAATCATAGTATGTATGTTATGAGTTTTGTTGAGTTAAACATGGATGTCATAACATTGTATATTCGAGATCAGAACAATGATGTTGATCGTAATCACCTAACAAGTAAAAACATGCATTTAACTAAGCAACTGGTTAGAAGATTGTAGCGGTACAATCTTGTCACAATCTTGTCATCAAGTTCATCCTTCACATACATCGCAAAGATGCCCATGTGTGTGGCGAAAGCATCAAGAGGTCGTCCGCCTTAATCAATGGTAAATTACTAATAATACAATCAAGATGATTAGATATAAATCATAGCTTAACTTGGCGTATTTGGATCCCGAGAGGCAAGCAAGTATGACAAAAGCACCAAGAGGTCGCTCACCCTAATTCAAAGTTAATATATGCTTTGTATCACCTTGACCTATTAAAGCACAACTCATTGTGATTAGACAATTGAACTTTCCTTTCTCGTCATGCCTAGAACTTAGTTCACTTTCCATTTTTACTTTATTTTCATGCTCACCTTGGACCACCAAGCAGCATAATGTAAATAATTAGGATAAAAGTATACTATTCATAGTGATTCTTCAATTAAGCGCTTAACATTTTCAAGGCTAACCTTTAGTTTGCTAACCTTTCTATTGTGCATCTTTTAGTCATAGGAAAAAGAAGAACTGGAAGTAGTACTATTCTAAACTTGGGCTTGAGGCCCCAACCAAGACCATTTTAGTAGCCCGATTGCCTACCCAAAACAATCTTGTATATCTCGTTCCCAGAGAGTGATTGAGAACCCTCTAGGGTTCGCTTGAACTAAAGTTCCTGCATTTGATTCTACACCATTTAAGTTGTAAGTTGTTAGATGAGAATTAAAAGTAGAATGTATAATAAAAAGTTTTCATAAACTTACATGCGCATCCGTTGCCACCTGTGAAACGAATTTGCCAGTTTTAATGGCATGTGTTTCTCTTAACAACTCGACACGGTCCATTGGGCGATCGCGTTCTTTAGTGAGCTCGTGTTGTCGTTGTAGGAACGACTTAGATCCACTTCTATGATTGTAAGGCTGCTTCGGTCTAGCAGCCTTGTGGCTGCTTCGCTCTAGCAGCCTTGTTGACACTTGATTGCTCCTACATTCAAACAATCAAAATGTTACATCCAAACTGTTGGGTTTTATGTCCTAAAACACGTAGATTGTAAATATAATCCATTGATCATTATTAATAAAATGTTATTATTATTAATTCAATAAGTGTTATTGATTATATTATTAGTTTTGTCTTAATAACCTAAATCCAATAAACTAACATCCTAAGTTGTTTGATGAGTCTTGAACAGTATGTAGAGACATACATGGATGGTTTGAGATCAGCTTGAAAGGTCTATAGTATAAGGATCAGTTTGTATTTTACACAAACACAATGATCCAACGCATTAGTGTAGATCACATGTGAGTGAGGGTATCCTAAGCAATGATATTTCATAAGACCAGACCACGAAATAGTAATCATTAGTTGTAACTTTGTTAAGTAGTTGGATTTCTATTTCATTAAGATGACCTAGTTACCTTAGTCTTGATCCTGAGTGTATTATGAACTTTTGTTCGCGATGGATTGTCCTTTGATTTGCATGGGCGAGAGTGGCAAGATTGCTGACTCAATATGCTATCATTTTGGGACAAGACTGAATGGGGAGCTGGGAACATAATCGCACAAGATGAAATTTACTCATTTCTAACTTTAGAGTAAGTAGATGAATGTTCCCTTAAATTGTGCCTCCGAGACTTGAATAAAGGGCCCTACCCTCTTTATAGCACGAGATGAGATTTTTGTTTATTGGTTGGACCATAAACAAGTTCTTCATTACACGAGTACTGGTATTTAACGACTAGAAGTAACCTAAGGGTAAAATAGTAATTTAACCTATCTGGTGTTATGAACACTTGTGAATGACTAACTTACTGGTATTGATCTATATCCGTGAACTCATAAATATATCTACAATGATAAGAGTTCAATAGTGAGTCTTTAGTGGAGTATACACACGGTTGACGAATATTGATGGATCCACACTATTGAGTTTAGCCAATTAATCTTATATTGTTATAGCTTCTCATCTGGAGGTCCATTAGGTCCTCTTCCAAGTTCGTAAAGGGTAATGAGATTTATTTATATTGATTGTAATTTGAAATGTTCAAATCTACTTTGATAATTAATGTAATGTATGATGATACATTTTAATATAAATTTTATATTTTATTATATAAATTTAATTTTTGATATGATTCAAAATTAATTTATGTGAGAATAAAATATTTGAATGAGTTCAAATATTAATTTAATGTGAATTAGATTCACATTAAAACTATTGGTTAAAATTTAATGTGTATATGATACACATTAAAACCACATACACATTAAAATTATAGGTTATGAGAGAAGTTTATATTTGAATATGATTCAAATTTGGATTAATGTAAGATATTTAATTGAGCAATTAATTAATTAGATAAATAATTAATACTTTAATTTAATTTTACTTAATTAAATTAAAATTATAGGTTATGTGAGAGATTTTATTTAAATATGATTTCAATGAAATATGATTTAAATATGATTTAATTAATTATTAATTAATTTAAATTAATAAAGAAGGTGGTTTCCGTTCACATTTATCTCTCTAATTTCCCTCTTCTTCAGTCCAAAGAAGAGGGAGTTATATGCACGCAAAAATTTAGAACTGTTTTGGGAATTTTTTTTGCGTGCTGCATATTCTCTCGGAAGAACTCTCTGAAAAAAAATTTCTTCCCAATTTTGGTTCCCACATACCTATCTCATATCAGAGAATAGGGAGGTTCAAAGTGGTGGTGCCACAATTTATTATTTAGTAGATGTAGAGGCATTAAACAAACGTAAGTCTTCTTCCTTTTCTCTGTAATTCTATATTTTTTTAAGCATGCTTAGCCTAGCCTCGATTGGTTTGACGAACGGGATCAAGAATGATTCATTATTTTATTATTTCGACACAAGAACAAGAAAAGGAATTTTTATGGTATCGAATACTAGAAAGATGAATAATTCCTTCTAGACTCCTTTGTTCCCTTCATTTTTTTCTCCTTAGGAGGATAGATAGGGCGATTCAGGTGAGATCCAATGTAGATCCAACTTTCTATTCACTTATGGGATCTGGACGCCTATAGTAGCTCAATCGCAAGATACTAGGGAGAGTGAATCGCAGTAGGCTTGGTGAGAGAAATGATTCATGTTCTTAGTGGAATGGAATAAGAGAAATTTATGTGATTTATGAACTAAGGCATTGGAAAACCAGTTTGAGAAAAGAAAATGATTTTATGCTTGACTTGTATTTCCAAAAAGGTTTTCTAACATCTTCACTCACTAAGTATTTGACTTGGTGTTTAAGTTTTCCTTCCCCATGCGACCAGGTGTTGAGGCCAAATAATAAAATGTAAGATGGATTGTGACGCGGAAAAGCTGATCAAGTAATCCATCTTTGGATGGTTTAAAGTAATTATGTCGAACGAGGGTTGCATCCCAATTCTGTGTGTGGAATGAGACTTGTCTTTGAGATGGGTTGCTAGGCAGTCAAGGAGAAGGATAAGAAAGGGGATCTTATACATGATCAAGGAGAAGGATAAGAAAGGGGTTCTTGTACTCCTAAACACCTTTATGCGAAAAGTAGCATCCCAAAAAATGAAGGCCCAAAGCTTAGAACTTAAGTTTTATTTAAGTGGCTTGTGTGGAAAAAATGCAATTGTAAAGTATTGTACCAAGTAATAAAATCAAAGTTGTGTTTCTCTAACTTTCCATTGTGTTTTGATTATATCTTTGTCATGCTTATCACTTATAAGTTGGTCGTTCTAGTGTTTTTTGCTGTGTTGAGTTGTAAAGATCTCTCGAGTTTGAAGTTGGAACTCTGTGATGGAGACTGGTTTGAGAAGTTTCCCTTACTAGGTGTTCAACTCGCTATTTCATGGAGAGGTACATGTTAGGTGTGTAGGCGGCACACATCCTTTCTGATAGCACGAAGTGGCTAGCAGAGCGGGATGTGACAAAAAGACCCCTCAAATAACTTTATACTTTTATTTTAAATAATTATATGACATTGTAAATTCGAAAAGTAACTTTTAAAATTCATTTCCTGTCTAAAACTAATATTTAAAATTAATGATATGATATTTAAAATTTTAAATATCATATAATTAATTTTAAATAATCAAACAAAAAATATCTTTGGGACCTTATAAACCTACTTACTAGGTACATTTTGAAAACTCAAGGACCAAATGGGTCTATTGTTATAATCTTGGAAACTAAAAATGTCCGTTTTTAAAACGCAAAGACCAAAAACACATATTCATCAAAACTTGTTGACTAATAAGGTAGTTTTTCCTTTTATTTTTTTTCAATATTCACTAATAACAATCTTAAAATTGATCAGTGACTTTAAAAAACGTATGGTTAAATTGTCAATTTGGATCTTTTGATGTTGGAGACAGTTATTAGTTAGTCCCCTAGTTAATTAGTGAGAAGAGTAGCCATTGATGTCATATGTACGTTGTTGGAGTGAGTATGTCTTTGAACAGTGAGTGTTGCTGATTTTGTATCAACGTCAGTAGAGGATGGTTCTGTCTTCTTGGCAGTAGGTTTCGAATGGCCGTGAAAGTTAGTTGTGAGTTATTGTAATTTGTCATGGGTTCTTCATGATTTGTAGTGGGTTGGTCGATGTGTGGGTCTTGAGTCAGTGGAGATGATTTTCAACGGTTTTAGGTCTCAACTTGGGGTTGTTTTCCATGGGTTGGGTCTCGATTTTCAGCGGCTTCATAATGCGCATAGTTCTCTTGGGATAAAGGTGTTTCGTTGACAGTATAGTTAGATTGAGTTTTAATTATAGATTGTTGATTCTTTGTTGAAATTTTGTAATTTGTAACTTGATTGCTTAACAAAATCTCTTCAAGTTGGTTCTCAAAGTAGACGTATACAAAATTGGTCTAACCACTATATATACTTGTGTTAGTATATTTTCTATCGCTTTGTGTATTTGTTGGCTATTGCATTCTCCTTGGCGTTGTGTTTTTAATTAATTTAGTGCATTAATTTTTACATTATCAAAGGATAAAAGATCATTTATGACATTTAATCAAACCATAAAGACCAAAATTTCTTACTTCTAATACCATAAAAGATAATTCTAAATTCCTCCTAACCGTATGAATTGAACCAGTTTATAATTCAACTTAAAATATCTTGTGTATGAGATGAATTATCATTTCTTTCTTTATTAGAGAGACTAGATATAATAACAATCTACCATAGTTAAAAGACTAAGAAGCTATTTAAACTGAGTTAAAAGATGTTTTATAAAAGGCATTTTTATTAATAAACTTTGAAACTATTTAAATTTTATTTTGAGTAAGTGTCAATCACTTTAATTTTCTATTTTAAAAAAATTTTAAAAAGTAACACTTAAAAGTTGAACTAACCATAGACAAGAAGGGAACAACAACAATATATATA
>JBBPDI010000003.1:17810319-17833496 GCA_037974545.1 Cucumis variabilis
AAAATTTCAGCTCAACCCATATTTCAAATTAAGGTAATGACCCAATGTACACTATCTAAAACTCATCAACACAGCCATAAATTTCAAGATAAATCCACTGTTTCCTTTAGAAAAATGCATGAAAATGGATTTTCCTATACAATTTTCTTTAGGGATTTTACTTACCCAGCAATACCAAATAAAAAAAAATTAGAAATTAGAAAGGAGTAAAGGGAAGAACTCAAAATCAAAAAACAAAACCAGAAAAGATTGAGGCAGAAGATCTTAAACGTGTGGGGACCCTAAACAAAACCAGAAAACAAAACCAACAATACCAGATAACAGAAAACCTAAACGTCACAAAGAGAGAGAAATAGAGAGAAGGAACAAAAGCTTACTGGTAAAGGAGATGACGACCACAGTTTGAACTTTGAAAAGATTGCGGTGATTCGGATATGACGGGCACAAATTGAAAAGATTGATGCAGAGGATGTTTCGTCGTTCGATAATGACAGTGCCAGAGTGAACAGATGGGCACGGGGAAGCGCTGATGGTGACGGGGCCGAAAGATGGTCGGATTGGAGATGGCTTCTTCGCGGGATTTGTGAAAATTAAGGGTTTTAGATTTGGGGAAAATATTTTATTAATTTGTAATTTTAATTTATTCTTTTTTATTTTAATAAAAATTAATAAATTTTTTTATGTTTTTTCTATGACATCAAATAACTGTCACAAAATGTTTTATCCAAAAAATTTCATCTTTTCGACCAAAAACCCGAATTTTTCCATTTTTTGACAGTTTTTTTTCTCCCTCCCATTTTGTGATATACACAACAGTCATAGTAGACAATTTTTGTTGTAGTGGTACTAGATCGTTTAGACATGGTACAAGAGTACAAAATCGTTTAGATTGAGTACAAGATCATTTAGACTGGGTACAAAATCAGTTTTTACGCGTGTGTGATTGATTAATCACGAGGGTAATTTTGTTATTTCACGTTGTAGGCTTGTGGGCTTTTGGGTTTTTTCCTTTTTTAAAATTGTTCTATATGGTGTAAATATGTTTGTGTTTTGTTCTATTTTTGAACAAAAATCTCTTTTTTTATAATATATTTTTCTATTATTCTTTGTCTTTTAGTCTTATTTTATCATTCTCTTTTAAGAAAGGGACATTTTTTTTAAAAATAGCAAAATAAATTAAAATATTTACAAACTATAGCAAAATTTTGATTTCTATCAATGATTGTAAGGGCGGATTTAAGAAGGGGCTAGCGCAGTGTCTCTCCTCACATTCTCGGTTTTTGTATTTTAATATTAATTTTGAAGTTTGAAAATACAATATATATTACATAATGCTTCTTTTAAAACAAATTTTGTTTTTGCTGTTATGGTTGTGTCTCTCCTTTATAACTCTAACATCTTGAGTTCTTCAAACCTTATCTTATGCAATTATTTTTACTCACTCAACAACATTTCATAAAGAATGTATTGTTTTTTTATTTTTTTTTGATGCAATTTTCAAATTTACATATTTACATTACTTACATATATATTTATTTTATTTTATTTTAGAATTAAATGATACAAGATAATTTTCTGTTCATCGTTAAAATATAAGTATCGTATCATTCACTAGTGAGTTCAAATTGATCTTCTTAATATTTTTAGTTTTTACTTTTCAATCTATATGATAAATCATAATATTTATATTGTTTAATACTAATTTTGTAGAGTAAACATATTAATATGGAGAGATATTTTAAAAGAAAAACAAAAATAGAAACTATAGATTCATCATCTCTAAACAAAAGACAAATACTTGATTCAGATAGAACTCATACATAAATCAATTTAGAAGAACTACCTGTAGATTTTGATCATATATCGATTTCAAAACATGAAAACTCATAGAGGACAATTGTAATATGTATTAAATTAATTTATTTTTAAAGCTAATTAATCTTTTTTTAATCTTTTTTGTGTGTGTTATATAGTGTCCTCTATATAAAATTTTTGGATCCCCCACTGAATGATAGTCTTCTATCACTATATTATATCAATGACTATTAGTGATAAAATTTGCTATATATTGTAAATATTTTTATAAAATTTGCTATTTTTGAAAATTCTCCATTAAATAATATATATTTTACTGATAATTTTTCAACTCAATTTATTTATATGGAAAATTTTAAATTAATAAATTAAATTTAGAATCGAGGCTTTTTAAATTAAATTTGCTTTCTATCCGTCATTCGCTTCAAAATTGATTTCTTTTTTTTTTTTTTTTTATTATTGTGATGTTTCATAGTATATTTATTATCTTGAATTTATTTATTTTATGTAGCTAGTTTGATTAGTTAATTTTTCCATGATTTAACAACTACAACAACAATGGTAAATCACAAACTTTTATAACTAATTGTATAACTTTACATTTAAATTAATTATAATTGATTAGCTTTTTTTAATCACTAAATCATAGAAAAATTAGCTGATCAAACAAAATTTTTGTGAGATCCTGATTGTGTTCTGCACCTAGATTTCATGCGACAAAATCAGTAGCCTATGCGATGAGACATCTATGCGGCGAAGGCTACTCGATGAACTACTATGCGTTTTGAGCTTACTTCATCGGACAAGTAGTGACGCCATCCTTGTGTAAGAAAGTCGACGATTGATTTGACTTTGTCGCCCAATCAAAATTCAGGATAAGAATGTGGCAGGGACACGTAGCGTTTTGACATTGGATCATTCTCACCGTCGGATAGAGTTAATAATTCTGCATGAGAAGTGTCATCAGAAAGACTCATAAATAGGTGAATTTCGATCAATTTAAAGCTACTTTTACCTTAAGCTTACTTAAGAAAGAATTAAGAGAACTTCAAGATTTCCAGAAGAGTTTTAGAGAGCTTGGATCCTTGAAGCAGTGGCGAGGAAGAGTAAGAAGGTTCTTGACTAAAGAGTTAGGCGAGAAAGTGCATTGATTGTGAGTGATTCTTCTTTAAAATATTTTTAAAAGAACAAAAAGGATTCCAATGTGTTTAAATCCTTAAAAGATATTTCTATTGAAACTTTCTGATATATGACTTTTATTGTGCTTTACAAATGCATGTAATTTATAAATGCATCAAATTTGATATGAGTTGAAATAATGAAAGGATGATCTTTTGTAACTTATGCGATGAGAATGTCTTAATCCTTGCTGTTTGGTTTGAAATAAGATGCTTCATTCTTGCTACTGATCTAGAAATAGAATGTTTCATACTTGCTGCATCATCTAGTATGAGATACTCTTTGCTTTTTATGTGATTTGGCATTGGAAAACATATTATAGTAACGAAATTGATGAAACTTACTAAATGCGTCGAGACTACTCCGCGTAGTTGCACACACTAAAATAACAAAGGTTTAACATCATATATTATTCAACCTTAGTGAAAAAGAAAAATGTAGAAGCATTGGCGATTAAATTGGCAAATATTAAATTTTAAGTTAAATTATAATTTAGGGAAAAATTGGTTCCTAAAATTATGGGTCTAGTTTATATTTAGTTTTTGGATTTTATGATGGTATACCTTTAATCCTTAATTTTGAATTTGATTTCAGTGTAGTTCATAGGTTTGAAATGTTACAAACTTATTGTGGAAATTTAAGTTTGGTTCAGCTTTATACCTAGATTTTGAAATTTCACTTTTAAACTTGAAGTTAAAAGGGTAAGAATCTTAAAATCTAGGGACTAAAGTGAATAAAATTTAAATTTGTAAGATTTTGAAATTGAGAGATTAAATTGAAATCAAACTCATAATTTAAGGATTAAATATGCTACATTTTGAAATTTAATGACGAGGGGAGACTCAAAATCTATATTTTTAGTCTCTAAACTTTGAGATTTGTTTGTATACAATCTTTAAATTTTTAAATATTTTAAAATTTATGAATTTACAATGAACGAGATAAAAAATTTAGAATTCTATTACACATCAAATTTATTAATTTAAATCTCATTGTATAAACACTTCTCAAAAATTCAAAAATTAATAACTACCCTGCCAAATTAAAAAGTTAGAGAACTCATAAAGATTTTTTAAGTTTAAAATAAAATATATAACCTCAAAATTTAAAAACTAAGCTAATAAATTGATTTATTTAGCACTTCACCCAGAAAATGAAACCACAATTTTTTCACCTTTGCAAAAAATAAAACCAAAAAGTACACACACATATATTTTTCTGCCTTAGTTTTATGGTGACCAGTGAAATTAATTTTGTTGTACGGTCGACATGCCAACTACCTAGTTTAATGCCTTGGTAAAATAACGTGTCTACTGCTAGAAAACTCGGATACAATGATACAAAATATGTGTTGCAAACAATTTTCATGACACATATTTTATATATTTTGCATCTTATATGTATTTTGCATCTTTTAAGCCTGTATAAAGATAGAATATTTAATAACACATTAAAAAAAAATGTTGTTAATATTGCTTAAACAACGTTGATTTAACTTCAATAATTAATTTCTCTTGACATTCACCACGTGTGTGACATAATGAAATTATCATTGTTAAGGTCCAAATTAGTTTATTTCTATAATGTTTTCATTATTGATGACAGTTTTGTTGTGTCATGGATTAACTTTTAGTAACAATTTATTAGGGCTCATTTGATAATATTTATATTTCCTGTTTCTTATTTCTCATTTCTTATTTATTGTTTCTGTTTTTTAGAATAAGACTATGTTTGATAACTATTTTCGTTTTCTTTTCTTGGAAAAAAGAAATAGAAATAGAAATTTGTTTAATAATGATTTTTTGTTTTTCGTTTCTTTTGTTATTTTTCCAAACCTTTTCACTTATTTGTTTTAGTTTAAATATAATTTAATTATGTAAAAAATTAAAACAAATATAGAATTCGTTAAAATATGAAAAAAAAAAAAAGCAAAACATTAACATAATCAAATACACATAAATCCTCTTGCAAAATTAATAACTACAATACAATAGTTTCTATTAATCATATGCAGTTAAAATTTAATTGAAATATTATTTCTTATTCAATTTATTTCTTTTAAATGATGTTGATTTAAATTCAGTTTAATTTTATTATTACGTAAATATCATGGTTGTAAAATATTAAAGATAACATTAATGATAGTAAAAAAGATTATATAATATAAAATTCTAACTAATTTCAATATATTAAAAATAATAAATTTAAATTTAAAATAACATATAAACATGCATATCGTAAAATTTGAAATTTGAAATTTAAAATATTTAAACATATATAACAATTTAAATTTGGAAGATCAAAACAATACATAAATTTAAATATTGAACAATTTAAAATTTAAAATTTAAAATTTAAAATTAAATAATACATATAAATATAAAATATAAAATAGGGGAATTTTAAAAAATAGCAAATTTTACAAGATTTTGCTATACCTTGTAAAATTTTAGTTTGTTTGATGGAAACTACAATGATAGAAGTCTATCGATGACTATCACTTATAGAATCCAAAATTTTGCTATACCTTGTAAATATTTTAATTTATTTTACTATTTTTAAAAAATGTCCCTATAAAATAATATAGCTAGAAATTCTAAAATAAGATCTAAAATTTTAAAACCAATTAAAACACGAATCTAAATATTGAAAATTTTAAGAGAAATTTTCAAAAACAGCAAATTTTACGAACTATCTACAACCTATAGCAAATTCTATCACTATATTAGTGATAGAATCCAAAATTTTGTTGTAACTTGTAAATATTTTAATTTATTTTGCTATTTGTAAAAATTCTCCAAATTTTAATTTTAAAAAATAAATTAACATATAATTATGAAAATTAGAAGAAAAAATAAAAAAAAAATATTAAACATATATATGAAATATTAATAAAATGAGTAAAAAATAAATTAAGAAATATTAAGGATAGCATACATAAATGTAACAAAAAATAAATTATCCCTTCACTTTGTGTCGTCTGGCGATGCAGTGTCTAGTGCCTTATGAGCTCAAGAGTCTCAACTAATCTCTTTTAACCTCAAAAGCATGTCTATCCTGACACTCGAACTAGCCTCAACCTTACCCAGAATTTACTTACTCGCCCAAAACTTAAATCCTACTTTGGAAAAAATCATAACTGGCACACATTGGACTAAACTAACCCATTCACTGTTGATGATTCGGTAGATCACCCCTGCATCTAGCCACTACAATTTCTTTCTTCACGACTTCTTTAATCGTAGGGTTTAATCGCCTCTGATACTAAATGGTACCATCGTGCTCTTTTTCCAACCTGATTTTATGCATTCAATAGGATGAACTTATACCTTGAATGTTCACTAGGGTCCATCCTATCGCCTTCTTATGGCGTTTTACCATATTAGATAATGTTTCTCTTTTGTACTGCTCAGTTGGGCGAAAATGACAACAGACAGAGTGTCATTATCCCCCAAGTATGCAAGTGATTTGAGTTTCCTTTACCAGGAAGTAGTGATGTCATCCTCGTGTAAGAAAGTCAAAGACTGATTTCACCTTGTCTCCCAATTGAATTCAAGATAAGGAAGTGACAGTGACACGTGGTGTAACATTGGGTAATTCTCTCTATCGGGCTGAGGTAGTCATTCATGCATAGGAGGTTTCACCAGAGAGACTTATAAAAAAACGATGTCAGGCCATTTTTTAAGCTGTTTTTACCTTGTGCTTACCAAAGAAAGAATTGAGATAATTTCAAGATTTTTCGAGATTCATCATGAGCTTGAATTCAACAAGAAATTACAGGGAATTTTTTGACTAAGGAATTAGGAGAAGAAGCTAATTGATCGTAATTAGTGGTTCTTCCTAAAAATGTTTTCAAAGATAAAAGGATTTCTAATGTATTTAAATCCTTAAATGTATTTCTGTAAAAACCCTGAGTTACATGATTACTCTTATGCTTTCCAATTCAAAAAAGAATGTGATTTACAAGTGAATTTGATTTTATACAAATTGAAAAATCTAGCAGAAAGAGCTTGGTCTAATTCATCTGTCGAAAGATCTGATGCATCAACCGCTATAGAAAGGGATAATGATAAGAGAACCTATGGAAAGAAGACTGATAACAATTCTTTACTTCAGTCATTTTAATGTTAGGGAGAATACCTATTCACTCTGCCTGCTTACGATGGAGCGATACCTTTTCCCACATATAGATCCTTTCTCGCCAATTAATCATATCACTTGCTTTTAAGAGTTGATGCTTCTTACTCTGATTCAAGATAGCCATCTCTTTTGATCCTAGGTGTGGGCCTAGCCTCTGTCCGACTAGAAGATGCCTCGACAAACTTTTATTTCTAGCTCTTTACGAGGCTACCCTGAAACCAACCTTCTCATTCTACAACTCTTAAGAGCTGCTTTTAACCTATCCCGCTCTATAGGGGAATGGATTGAAGATCTTGATGTGATAAGATAGTCTTTGGTACCCTATGCGATGAGATGCCTCACACTTTCTGTGTTCTGGTGTAAGATGCCTTATCCTTGTTGCATTATCTGGAATCAGATTTCCTATTTTTGCTATGTGATCTAGAATAGGATGTCTCACACTTACTGCGTGATTTTGTATGTGATGCCTTTTGCTTGTTATGCGATCTGGCATTGAAAAATGCATTATACATGATGAAATTGATGGTGAATTGTTGTCGAGTTGAGATTACTCCAAGCAACTGCAACATAGCAAAAGAGTTTGGTAAATGCTTGAGTTGAGGAAAGGGTACAAAAATGTAATTGAAAACGTGGCGCAATTTTGTGATATGATTTAATGATGCATTATGAGAGATGCATGCTTAGGAAATACGATTTACTTTGGATGATATGAAAGGAATGATTTATAAATGTTTATTGTTGAGATAATTGTATTTGAACTCAGTTCTACTATTATGAAATGTTTAAATATTTATATCGCATGGTTTGGTGAAATGTTTATTTTGTTATTACAGAACTTAACTATTAATATTTCAAATGTTTTGATTTACTCCCCCCACAAGGTAGCAAGGAACATCTTTTGCCTTGTGGTCTTATCACCTAACGTGCCATACATCAATCACATCATATTGGTAGTGGCTACTGTCAATATGATGTGATTATGTATATTGTCAGTTTAAAGGAACTTTGTACTCGTGTTAAATGTACTCTTTTCCATTATCAATGAAGTATTTGGTTTTCAATTGAGTTTTCATTCACGTTAAGCTTGTTGAGGTTGTTTATTTCGTGCTTACTAAGCGTTTTGCATAGTATCTCACAAAGAGATTTGCGTAAGATGTTTAGGTAATCACATCTTCACTTGGTCACATAGAGTGACTTACGAGATGACGTGTGACACACACATCAAACATCATTAAGATCTTAGTGCGTAAGAGGTTAAAATGCATAGGGATTATGTGATGAAAGAGCTGCCATAGCAAAATCTTATTAATCTTTGAACACTACAAGAAATCAGGGATCTCTCGACGTTGGTTTGCATCACCATAGATACCCAAAGGCGTCGGGAAACGTTCTCTTGATGTACGAGGTGCCATGAGGAAGGAAGTTGGAAGTAGTGCATCAGAGAGGAAATTTTCAACGCACAAATGGAACAACATCGACAATTCTTTTCTTCCGACACCTCTATTGTCGATAGATAAAAGAATATCAGAAAAAGGACGCTACCAACGTCCCATCGAAACGTAGAAAGAAAGGGTTTCCCAATGAGATGCTGAAAGAACGTTTCCTTGATGCATTTCTCAAGAAGTTGGGGGATAGACATCATTCTCGACGTCCTGTATGTGTCGAGAGATATTTTAATATTTTTTTCCAATTATTAAATTGATTTTTTCAATCGTGCAGTACTCCTTTCGATTCTAATTCGATTTAAATTGAATAAAATTCTAAAAAAACAAACATAAATTTAATAAATAATTATATAAAATACCAAATCAAAATTTATATTAGAAACTAAATGTTGAAGTGTCGAATAATTACAATTTTTTTAAAAGAAATTACATAAAAAAGAAAAATATATATTCTTCTAATGGCCGCAGATGCGATATTCCCACAAGTTCACACCTAGAATGACATAAAAGTAAATTTAGATATATATCATTGATAAGAAATTAAGAAACTTGAAAGTTGAAAACTATGTCTCGGCAAGTGTTCAAGGTCCTCTCTATGCCTGAGTCATTTCCTCAATCGTCTTCTTCATTTCTTCCATTTGTCTAACATGCACCTCTGATGTTCTTCGTTGTTCTTCAGTCAAGTGTTTAGCTTATTCAAGTTCACTTCTTTGTTCTTTAATCTTTGATTACGAGCACTCATGTCTAGCTCTTAGTTCGCTAACCTCGTTAGAGCACATTTCTTGTGAATATGAAGTTGAAGAACTACTACAACTCGTTCGGGACTTGGGCTTGTGGCCCCAACCAAGACCTTTTGAGTAGTCCGATCGTCCATCCCAAATGGTCCTGCATATCTCATCTTCGAAGAGTGGTTGAGAACCTTCTATGGTAGGTTGGGATTGAAGTTTCAGCATTTGATTATTCACCAAAAGTTTTAAGTTATAAACTTACAATTAAAAGTAGAAAATAAAACAAAAGATTTTCATAAACTTACATGCGCATCCACGACCGCCTGTTAAACGAATTGGTCACTCCTAGCCTGTGTTTTTCTAAATAACTTCACACGATCCACTGGCTAAGTCCGTATTAAGTGAGCTCATGTTGTCATTGTAGGAACGACTTGAACTCTCTGCTATGGTTGTAAGGCTGCTTCTGTCTACCAGCCATGTTGGTCCTTGATTGCTCATACATGCAAACATTTTTTAAAATTATTCATGCAAACAAAAAAAAAAAAAAAACTAATGTGAAGTAACATAACAATATCTAACTCTCATCTGAAATGCTCGACTCAAATAGTGATCGCATAGGAAGTGCCAATCTTCTAGACGATTCACCAATTTCTAAGATGGGTTGGCACGTGCCTATTTAGGGTCATTATACTTTTTGAAATCTCTATGACAGACTCCCTTGAACTCCTTAAAAGATGTGACCAACAAACCTAGTAAGTGCTTGATTGTTGAAATCAAGCATGAAATAGCGCTACAAAGTAAAGAACATACGTATTAGCTAGGTTTATACTTATGTACATTTAAAATAAATGCAAATTAATTACTGAAGTTACATGTAGAGCGCCCTTAACCACCTTGATGTATTCTAGCAAAACATCAGTCCACTAAAAAACATACAACAATGGGTTGGTAACTGAAAATGTATCTCTCATATACACCAACGATGTTGTTGAACCGAAATCTCCGCTCTTGGGGTGATGGTAATTAGAATCTTCCCATTCTTATGGACATACCTCTCCAACTCCATGTTTTAGAAATGTTGACGTCTTTTAGAAGTGGGAGTGGGTTGAGGCCTATCTGATCAAGAAAACAAAATACTATCAGAAAAAAGAACTCTATATGTTTACAATTATCATTAAAGTAACGGGATTAAACTGAAGTGTCACCCACCAAGGACGATCCTCCTATGTTATTGAATGCATCATCGAACGCAAAAAAACAAAGCATCTGTCTCCTTAAAATTGTTGTTTAATAATGACATAGTACTCGTGGACATAAAAACCAAAATTAATTAAACAAATGAGAGTATCTCAAATTGAATATATAAAAAAATGAAATATGTGGATACGTGATTCATCATTATTATTCATCATTGCTTGATCCGCTTTGAGGTGATAATTGTTCATCATCATCATCATTTATGAAGTCATCAATGATATGACATACAACCGGTCTTTCCACCACTATAGGATCAACGTCAGGTCTGCACAGAGTGTCATCCTCAATGTGTTCATCTATACGATATCCCACAATGATTTTCGGTACGTTTTGTTGCTTATTTTCAACATTCTTCACTCCGGCCACATCCAATATATATTTATTTTAGACCACTTGAACAACTTTTCAATTGGTACCATTTTTTGGGTTCTCAAGGTAAAATACTTGATGTGCTTGGGTCTCGAGAATGATCGATTCCTCGACAAATAAAAAACATGACATGTTGATTTATTTGTAATCTAATTCAATGTGTGTCCTATGACTTTTGTTGTTGTCGGTGTCAAATCACTTACACTTAAATAGCCAAACACGATGTCCCAACAGATATTGAACGCCTAGCACTTCATCTAAAACAACATAGAAATTGTTGTTGGCACTTTCACTGCCGCTATTTTCATCGATTACCAAGACTTTACTATTTTATGTAGTATGTCGAGAATCACGATCTACCGTGTAAAATTGTATCCCACCGACAATGCATCCATTATAAGAGTGAACCTTAGATGAAGGTCCCATCACAAGTGAGAAGAAATCATGAGAAAAGTATTTTCTCTCATGCATTTCTAGAATATGAAGTTCATGTAAATGACTATATATAAATTCTAAATGAAGATATATCAATTATCAGATTCATGTACGCTATATACCCGAGCTTTGAACCAATCAGAAAATGCTCATTGATGTCTTTTATACAATTCAAAAGCGCTTTGAGCTTGATGACATATCAACTTCAAGTGTTTCCTAAAGTAAAAAATTATGTTGTGTGACGACAATAACAAATACCTAAATTAGCTAGTGAAGTCGAAGGTTAGAAATCGTACTTGCGGTAGTCTGTTATTTCATCTACATTGTTCAAGATGTACCAATTTGCGAGTCATTTATCTTCTTGTGATAGGGTTCATAAACTTGTTGCCCTTAATGGTTGTACTTTCTGCACAAACACTTCAAATTCATCAATTACCTCGTCATTCAGAATGCTATCATCATTTATTTCATCTCTAGTCAATCGAGTTTCAATCCCACTTAGATATCTCAGATAAAAAGTCCTTGAGTCATTCATCACATATGCTTCTGCAATAGATCCATCAGGACGTGCTCTTGTTGGAACAAATTGTTTTAAGATGCGTAGACTTCTTTCAATGGGATGCATCCAACTATAAAAGACCGAACCAGAAACTTTGATTTCATATGGTAGATGAACTGCAAGGTGCATCATTACGTCAAAGAAGATAGGTGAGAATATTATTTCCAATTTGCAAAGTATGATTATAATATCTGATTGCAATCGGTCCAAATCACTTATTCTTAAAAAAAACTACACAATTCAATAACAACAGTGGACACATTTTTTGTGTAAATATACTCGAACACTGATAGGGAGAAGTCGGTGTAGCAAAAATGAAGCCATGTGTTATAAGACCTGATATTTTTCCATCTTTGTCATTCACACATCATGAAATATTAGAAACGAATACATTGGAAAACTTAACGGATTTCAGATAATTGCAAAATGCAACTCGCTTGTTGCTAGTCAAAGTGTAACGTGCATATGGCTTCACCAATCTATTACAGACTTCTATTAGGTGTAAATCCTTTCTTATTTTCAAATCTTGTAGGTCCAGTTGTGTATTCATGGTATCTTTTGCTGTTCCTTCAATGTTTAACAATGTACCAACCAAGTTATCACAAATATTCTTTTTAATATGCATTACAACAAATTTATAACATAATAGTAGTCTCGGCAGGTAAGGAAGTTCAAAAAAGATTCTTCTCCAACAAATCTAGTTGTTCCATGATTTCATATCTATTCATTACCACTAGAGGAGCACTACACTCTACCTTTCCATCAGAAAGCTTAATTCTACGTCAAGTGTGGTTCTCTGAAAGATAGCACTGATGTCCCATGAAAGATATTTTTTCTCTTATCCCGAATGATGATCTAAGTACGCACAAGTCTATAACCCTTTTGTACTCCACCTGGATAAGTTACCACAAGCCAAAAATTCATTAATTGTCCACAACAAGGATGCATACAATTGAAAGAACTGTCTGGTCAAAGAATTATATACAAAAGTCCATAACTCTTTCAATTCTTCAATCAATGGTCGGAGGTAAACATCAATTTCCCTACCAGGAGATCTTAGATTGGGTATGAGTAATGACATGAAGAAGTTGGACTCTTTTATGCATTTTCAAGGTAGCAAATTGTAAAGAATTAACGTTACAAACCACATACTATACGAGATACTCATATTCCCAGAAAAATTAAACCCAGCTGAAGCTAATCCCAAACGAAAGTTCCATGAATCTGAAGCGAAATCACAAAATTCACAATCAAAATGCTTCCATCTCTCTGCATCAATGAGATGTCTTTACACATCTTCTGTTTTGACTCATTTACCCTTATACCATCTCATGTTAGACGAGCCTTCTTGCAATATAAACAATTTTTGTAATCTCGGTATCAACAAAAAGTGGCACAATACCTCATGTGAAATTTTTCCCTTTGTTAGGACTAACCTTGTACCGAGACTCACTACAAGTTGAACAATATTGTAAATCACTAAATTCCTTTTAGCACAATACACAGTCATATTTACATGCATGAATAGTCTTGTATCCCAGGCCTAAGTCACGCAATTTTCGTTTAGCTTCGTTGAATGAACTATGGATAATAGTACCCATTGAAAACAATGCTTTTAATAGTTCTAATAACATATTGAAGGAATTGCTACTCCAACCATTTAGAATCTTGATATGCATCAACTTAAGTACAAAGTTTAAGAAGGAAAATTCTAAACAACTGAGGTATAGCTCATTACGTACTTCATTCAATAACTCCTAAAATATGTTTGT
This sequence comes from Cucumis variabilis, assembly GCA_037974545.1. Lineage (NCBI taxonomy): Eukaryota > Viridiplantae > Streptophyta > Magnoliopsida > Cucurbitales > Cucurbitaceae > Cucumis > Cucumis variabilis. The sequence goes on from JBBPDI010000003.1 coordinate 17,824,019, forward strand.
TGTCTCTTGTTCTACACCAATATTAAATGACATCTCATTCTCTAAACCTTCTTCTATTTCTTCTTCATGTTCAATCGAAGCTTGTAAATCATTAAGCTTGTAAACTCAACATTTCATTTTGTTCATGAAAAGGATTGTTGCTAGTTCCTTCATCAAAAGGGTTATTGCTAGTTCTTTCATCAAATCTTTCTATACCTCTATGCAAGTTTATTGGCTTTCCATTGATACACCCTTATGTAGAAGGGGGATATTCCAATTGTTAATAGATGTCGCTCTACACCCTCTAATGACTCCCAAATTAAGTTCATACATCTCTTGCATGAACACCTTGTTTGTCTATAACCATCGACGTGAAACTTGACAACCTCTAAAAATTGGGACACTCCCTCTCTATACTCAACCGAGAATTTATTCCTAAGTTTCATCTAATCCTTGTTCATCCTTAAAGACCTAAAACATAAATAGGTTTCATTAGTCTTATATTCCTCCTTTCAAATGCTCAAACTTACTCCATAAATAAGTTATGCCCAAGTTTAAATTATATATGCTACCATAACTACAGGATAGTCACAACAAAATAACCACAAATAAATTCAACCTTTACAAGCAACCTAACACTTCCAACATATACTTTACAAGCTATACCTAACACTTCGAGCCCCCAAGACTACTAACAAATTAAAAACTAAGTTTGAAGTAAAGAAACTATCTTAACTGCAGGATAGCTATAAGAAATCAACCACAAATTACTTTAATTTTTATAAGCTACCTAACACTTCCAACAAACAAAACTACTAACAAATAAAAAATTAAATTTGAACTAAAGGTTACCATAATTGCAGGATAGCTATAACAAATCTCAACCACGAATTACAGAAATTTTAAGACCATTACAACTCCCACCCTCAAATATTGAAATCATTACACCCCCTTCCTCAAATTCAATATCAAAACCCCTTCCCCCCTCCACCTCAAATTCAATATAAATCCCCCCTAGATTCAATATACCCCCCCTAAAGTCAGTATAACCCGACGAAATTTTCAATTTTAAATACCATCTCAATCTCAAATTAATTCTTAAATCCTACAAGTACTTCAAATTCAAATTCAATATTAAAACCTAATTTAAAATTTAAATCCTAAAACTAATTTGAAATCTAAATCCTAAAACTAATTCAAAATATAAACTAATTCTTTCACTAAATGAAAACTAAAACAAAAAAATGCTAACTAAACCACTTACCAAAATGAAGAGCGCCGACAGATGAAGACAACGAAATAAGGATGACGGTGAGCGACAACATGCATGGTGCATCGATGAAGTTCTCTCCTTCTTGGTCTCTCTCACAATCTCTCTCTTCTCTTTCAGTTCTGTAAATTACAAAACTAAAAGAGAGTTTTTATAGGGGCACTCCCAACGCCTAGTGAAAACGTCGGGAGAACCCATGCAATTAAAATCAGGAAAAAGGAATTATTATTTAATTGCTTACTTTTTCCTGAAACCATGAATAGCCACATAGGAAATATCTAACACATTCCTGACGTACGTATGCATGGTGTCAGTGAAAAGGAAACAATTAAATAATAATTTTCTTTCCCTGACATAGAAAATGTCCACGTTGAGAATATTTGATCCATGCTTGACGTATGTATACATGGCATCGGGGAAAAGCAAATTGTTATTTTATTGTTTCTTTTTCCCCGATGTTTGTGTATATGGCATCGGGGATGGTAGACTTTACCCGACGTCAAGCCCATGTTTGGACACTTGGAACAAATTTCCTAGAATTAAGAAACCAAACCCATGAGTTTCGAATATGTTTTTTTATAGAATGAGAAATGTTTTAGAAAATTTTTCACTTCAATCTCTTATCAATTATCATTGATGACTGTTGATGACAAACATTAGTCAACTTCACGATCAGCCATGACGATCAATCGTCCTAACCGTTAACTTTGGATCATTTTGATCGTCACCTCTGGATCGTATTGACTATCGATTATCGATCATCATGATTCTTGGTGACCAATCATCTTGATCGTTGGTGACCTACAACTTTGAACGTTACTATCATCGAGTAAGGATCTTGATCGACAACGACTAATCATTATCGTTAATTATCAATGTTGTGCCTATTAACAAACGATCGTAGTGATGGTCAATAACCAAAAACCATGACCATTGGCGACCCATTGTCATGATGGTTGGCGATAAAACAAATTATCTGAAACATTAGCGACCATTGACTGTTTTCACCATTGATCAACAACTGTCTTCACCAAAGCTTCCTACACTATTTTCCATCAATTTGAATAGTAAACATTATTCAGACCAATGGATTACCTTTTTTCTTCTTTCTAATTCAATCTAGAAACTTCATAGGCTAACTCCAAAAACCACCTCGGTGATCATTGTCGCCAACCAATGAGTGTCATTTTTAAAAACTTCGCAGAGAACTTCTGACCACCAAGTCTAGCAACTGCCTTAAGGCTTGAAAAAATAATAAAAATAAATTTTTAAAACAATTTTTTTCTAAGTCATTCCAAATAAACCTATGATTTAACCACACTAATAGTTTTTAAAATACTCATTTTTTCATTCTTCTATTTTCTTTTCTTCTAGATTTTTTTTAATAATAATTATAATTAGATCATAGTTTTTTTAATTATCTCTTTTCTCTTCTTTGTTTAAAACTTATCATTTCCTTCATTTTAGGAGATTTTATTTAGTTTATTATATTTTTCTTAGGTGAAAATTGACGATCTATATGTTGTGATCTCAAGTATAAATCAAATATTAATATAGTGGAAATTGTAAATATATATTACATATACCATAGTTTATTTTTAGTTTAATAATATTTTTATTTTTTCGTTGGTCAGTTTAACTGGAAGACTTAGGACTTATTTGGAATGACTTAAGAAAAAAGTGTTTAAACAAAAAACACATTTTTATTTAAACTCTTTTGATAAAAAAAATGGTTTAAAATACATTGCATGCGTATCATGGAAAAACAATCATAACTATGGCTAAATGCAACTCTATCTGATTTTCGCTTTTGCATGACCCTTTTCGTTATGTTTATTTTGAAACCTACTAGACCCTTGTTAATGCTACTTAACTGAAACTTTCGTAAAGCCCATCCTTACATGACTTCTTATATTTTGTTAATGGTTTGTAATATTTCTAATTAGACCATATTCATGTTAATGCAATTGTAATCAAAATTATTGTTATTAAATGTTAAAAATTTCTCGTTTTTACATCATTGTCATGAAAATCAATAGAGTCAAGAAATTGAATTAGAAGTACACAATATGAAAAAAAATCAATTAAAAATTTGATACATGATAAATTTAAAAGGTTAATTTTCATAAATATACCAAAAAAACTAAAATATTTATGCCTTGTGTAATAAAATCAAAAAGCCTATGAAGTTGGCCAATTTTTTTAAAAAAAAATATTTCAAGTTTGCCCTTGCCACCACTCCGAGTTCTTCCTTCTTCCTTTCCATCTTCTTTCTTCTCTTCTTCTGCAATTTTTCTTTTCTTTCCATCTTCTTTCTTCTCTTCTTCTTCTACAATTTTTATTTTTTATTTGTTTTAAATCACGATCTTTGTTTTCAATCAATTAATTTTTTTCAAAGTGTTACTTGATTCAAAATCGTGTACCAAATATAAAAGATCTTCATACATAATCTAGAACAAAGATCGTTGAGATATTGGTACACAATCGTTTAGATTTGGCTACACGATAGTGTAACAAATATAAACGATATTGGTACAAGATTGTGTACCAAATATAAAAAATTTTAAAAAAACATTAAGATTTGATATACAATCATTTAGATTTGGGTACATGATCGTGCAACAAACTCTAAAAGATCGTGTACCAAATATATTTGGTACATGATCTTGAAAAAAATTGTTGAGAAATTGGTACACGATCGTTTACATTTGTGTACATGATTGTGTACCAAATCTAATTACATGCACGTGTATGCCAATTAATCGAGTGTTGACTAGGCTGTTTTTGGTATTTTCCATTGTGGGTCCGTAGACTTTTTCCATTTTCGAAATTGTTTTACACAGTGTAGATATTTTCCAATTTTTATACTTTTGAAAAAAGCCTAATTTAGAAGGTAATGTTAAAAAAAGAACACACACACTAAACAAATTAGCTAAATCCAAGAATTCAGAACCAGCACCCCAAACACAAACATCTATAATTCCTTGGCCTCAAAACCCCATTAAATAAGCCTACAAGTAATTAATTCACAGACATTTAATTCTTAACCTGTTGCCAAATGTCACAATTGCAATCTTTCAAACACAGAACAGACGATTGTGCTACACTTGTTCTACTCAATTAACAAGTTAGCCGATCAAAAATAAAAAAAATTGCAGACAAACTCGCGGTATTATGTAAGTTTTTGAGAATTTTTTTCATAAAACGTAAGAGAGAAAGAAATTAATTGAAAACATTATTAAAGAAAGCATTGAAGACTGTCAATTGCAAAGAAAGCTTTGATTGCAAGGAGTGCGACAAGGCTTGCTCGGGGATTCAACTACTTTGTCTTCCTAAGGGGGTTCACGGTTCGGTTTCAAGCTGAAAATGCATCGAACCATAAATTGAATGAAAAATGTCATACAAAACCGAGCCATACATTTTATGTCAAATTTAATCAAAATATGAACCGTATATTCAGTTCAATTTAAATTTTAGAGAATCTCAAACCACCAAATCACTAAGTTTGATAAAAAATTTCCTTTCGATTTTAAATCCTAAATCAATCTCGAGCCATCAAAGTATCAAGTTCGAAAAATTTGTCTCTCTGTTTTAAATTTTGAACAATCTCGAGCCACAAAAGTATCAAGTTTCAAAAACTTTGCCTTTTTGTTTTAAGTTCCAAAGAATCTCAGGTTATCAAAGCACTGAGTTCGATAAAATTTTCCTTTCTGTTTTCAATCTTGAACAATCTCAAGCCACCAAAGCACCGAGTTTTATAAAATTTCCCTTTTTGTTTTAGATCTCGATGGGTCTCGAGTCAATATATTTAATCGAGTTTTAGAAACAGAACCTTTATGAAAATTCTTTTAATTTATTTAATTTTTTTAATGAAGCAGTTCGTTTTTGTTTTAAAATTGGTTTAAAACATTAAATCGAACCAAACTGCAGAAAAAGTAGTTTCAACATAACACAAACTACATCGAATCGCATGCAATCGATTTTGGTTTAGTTTCATTTCAATTGTAGTTTGGTTTGTCAATAAATTCAATTTTTAAATATTTTATGAATACCCCTACATCCAGCAGTTGAACCCAATTCCTCTGTCTTACGTCTACAAAATGATGCATATATTTTTCCAGCTTATAGTTGAATCGCTCGATCTGGCCGTTGGTTCGAGGATGGTAGCTTGAGGATATATTCAAACTTATCCCCAAGAAGGTAAATGATTTTGTCCATAAGGTACCAATGAATCTACCATCTTTGTCACTCACAATGCTTGTTGGGACTCTCCATAATTTTACAACATGTTTGAAGAACAATTGGGTCGTTAATTGGGCTAAACACAATTTGATAGCGGGGATGAAGGTGGCATATTTCAAAAATCGATCAATGATGACCAAGATGACCTCAAAGTCACCTACCTTAGGAAGATGGTGATGAAGTCCATAGAAACACTCTCTTAAGGGCTTGTCAAAACTAACAGAGGTTTGAGAAGTCCAACAACTTTCACTTTCTCGATTTTATACTGTTGACAGAAAAGACACGTCTTTGTGTACTCCATGACGTCGTCTCTCATGTTGGACCAGAAGTAGTCCTTTTTCAGCAAGGCTTACGTCCTCTACCATTTTGGGTGACCAATCCCAAAGTGTCGCAACACTTGTGTAGTAACTTTTTCCTTAAGTCCCCTACTCTAGGGACATACAACTGATTTCCTTTGGCTACTAGGAAGCCATCTTCAACCAAAATTGTCTTGTCTTAGCATCCTTAGCTAAGTTCATGACGGTCTGAGTGAAAAAAAAAAATCTTTTTGCAGGAACTCTCTCAAGACATCGTGCACTGAACCATTGATCTTATTCGTTTGTAGGTAAGCTAACATGCATAGAGTCGCATGTTCATTTTTCTGGCTCAGGGCATGATCCCCTCTTATGTTCAAACTCAAAATTAAACTCATCTAGGAATTTCTGTCATCTTACTTGCTTCGAAGTCAATTTTAGTTGAATAAAGAAGTGGCAGATAACACTATTGTCCATCTATACAACAAATGTGAAACCCACTAAATACTATCTCTAGGCTCTCAGGCAATGTATCACGGTAAGCATTTATTTTTCAAACACTGTATATCTCTTTTATGTTGCATTCAATTTTTTGCTTTCATTTGTGATGAGGTGTCCATTCTGCAGGAGAACGTCGTTCAATGCATAATCAGACGCATCGGTCTCGACTTCAAAAGGTTTTGTTACATCAGCGTTCCCAAAAATTGGCCCTTCAATCATGGCTTGCTTCAGACCATTGAAAATGGTCTAACAGTCGGGGGTTCAACCCTATTGGATGTCTTTCTTCAGTAGCTCAGTTAGTGGACTTGCTCTTTTGGAGAATCCTTTCACGAATCACCTGTAGTAATTAGCTAATCCCAGAAAGGAGCGTAACTTAGTGATTGATTTTGATATTCCCCAATCCGTATCACAACAATCTTTCTCTACCCTCATATGGAGCTTTTGCACGTTTAATAAATCCCACACTCAATAACCAGTCTAACTATTTCCAAAGTTTAGCTAATTTCGATGACGGCATACAATAAGCATTCTTCGTATGATTTTTTTCCATTGGTAGCAATTCAATCTCATGGCAATAATTCTTCACGGTGGCAAAGATTTGGACAAACCGTCGGGCCTCACATCATTGTACTTCTTTAAGATACACAGAATGTCTTTGAGGACTAGCTCCCCCAGATTTTCAACTGACTTCAGTGAGATGGCCATAAACGTTAGTTCATCTCGAGCAAGACCCTTCTTTAGTTGCATGGTCAAAATTATATTTAGCCCATTAGGCTAGTAGATGTCTGTCTATAAAACAGTAGAGGCAAATCCAGTGATCACTAGACATTTGGTTAAAGGCATTGGTATCACTTGATGTTCAAGTAGAAATATGATTCCAAGTACCACATTAAAGTCATTCATCTTTACAACCACGTAGTCTATGAGATCACTCCATCCTCCCAACTTTATCAACATTCGTTTCACTAGTCCGACGCTAGGTAAGGTAGCAGAATTCATGGCCTTCATCTTTTCTACATCATCCTTCCAATGGAGACTTAGTCATCTGGCTTCTACCTCTATTATAAAATTGTGGGTTGCACCAGAATCAACCATAGTGCTCTTGGTTGGTTTTCGATTGATCCAAGTGTCCACATACATTAGATCCCTTTCCACCAACCCACTAGTCTCTCCTACCTTATTTTGGAGAGATGATAAGAATTTCAAAGCCCCCATTCTAGGATTAGCACCTTCCTCTATATGGCCAACCTCACCTTCTTCTTGACTTGATTTATCATATGAATCTGAGGCTTGAAAGGCATTGAAGGCGGTTTAATTTGGACATTCTCTAGCAAGATGTGGTCCTTTACATATGAAACAACTGAGAGGACGATTAAATGAGTTCTGATTGTTAATTCCTCACCAGGTAGTCCCTGTATTTGGTTGAAAAGGCTTGTGGTCTCCACTAGGATGTTTGTCTCCCTATGCAAATTTGGGAGAACTCATGCGGTTATTCTTACTTCCTCAAGATGACAAATTTTAATGACGTTTCATATCTTGAGAGTCGTTAGATAGATCAAACAAACATTTGGTCGCTGTGTATGCTGATGTGTGGTCTTGGACCCTCTATTCATATAACTTGGTCTTCTCCCATGGTTTCAGACCCTCTACAAAACATAAAACTTTGTCTTTCTCTGACATATTGCATATGTCTAACATCAGGCCTACAAACTATTTCACATACTTCCGAATGTTTTCAGTTGGCTTTAGTTCATGCAATTTCTGGTGAGCCAAGATTTTAACGTTCTCAGGGAAGAACTGCAAGCAGAGTTCTTCCTTTAAAGTGTCTCAAGTGTCTATTGTGCAACATCACCCTTCCTGAATGTCAACATATCTGGATCTCCACCACAACTTGGCATCTTCAGAAAAATGAATAGTGGCTAATATCACTTTGCATGGCTTCTTTCGTGATTGTGTTTGTGGCCTTGAAATATTGCTCGAGATCAAAGATGAAGTTATTTAAGGTCTTTGCATCCCTTTCCCCATAGAAGAACTTGGACTCTAGTATCTTTATTCTGCTAACAGGGATTGCTCCTCGAGCTGGAGCTTGTTTGCCCATCACTCACATTGTGAGGTTCACCCTTGTGCTTACGTTTGTGATTTCATTTCTAACGACATTGAGGGCAGCTTGAAAATTCTTTGACATGTTGTTTATCATTTCCATAATATTCTTTGGAGAGTTATCTAGCTCAAACACACACTCTTCAATATGGACAACAGAGGTTGTCGAACTATCTCCATGCTCATATAGTTTCCAGTTCTTTCAACTTTTGTCTTTAGATTGTCAAATCTTGTCAATAACTCTTGTATGGGTAATCCGTTGAGATGACCGAACACCACGTCGATGGCATCAGCTTGCTCAGAAATTTCTTCAAGTCAAGACTTTAAGAAACTGATGGAGTCAGGAACTTCCACCAGGTAAAGTATCCGCTCTTCAAGCTCTACTAGTTGGTCTGTATAGGCCCTGCCTGGTTGTTTTGTTGTTGACATGTTTCTGTGTTAACCATCAATAAGCCAACTTAGGCTCTAATACCACTTGTCACAATCACGATCTTTCAAACATGGAATGGATGATTGTGCGACACTTGTTCTACTTAGTCAATAAGTCAGTCGATCAAAAACTAAAAATTGCGGACAAACTCGTAGTATGATGTCGCCTCCTTCACGTTCTTGAGAAAATTCTTTTATAAAATGTGAGAGAGATAAATTCATTGAAAACATCATTAAAGAAAGCTTTGATTGCAAAGAGTGTGATAAGGCTTAGTCGGGGATTCAACTACTATGTCTCTCCTGTAGTACATTTTGAACATTTTTAGTTTTGACAGGTTTGCATATGAAAATGTCGAAATGTCACACCCTAGGCCGATGACAGAAAAAGGAAAACAATAGACTAAACTAAGTACAAGACATAAAGATAAGGTGATATGGGGGCATTTGAACATACGCCCATAAGCAAACAACGTCCTAGACAAGCGTTCTTGTGACACCAAACACCACCGTGAACACATTGGCAGTAAGGGACTTGGGGAAAATAAGAATTCGACATCGCTATTTGTTAAAGTTAAATTCTTAAAACAAAAGAAAAAATCTAAAAATGAAGTTGATTTGTCAATCTTTACCTAATTCTCTAAAATAAATATATGAGATGAGATTT
>JBBPDI010000003.1:17833596-17846372 GCA_037974545.1 Cucumis variabilis
TTGGATATGCTTTTGCTTTTATTTATTTACATTTTTAATTATCTGGGTGATTTAGAAAAAGGAGGTGTTTTTTAAAAAGAAATTGGTAAAAATAGATGTTTTTAAAAGTATTTGGACAAAAGAGTAAGGGTGTAAGAATACGGGTTGAACCCGAATAACCCAGAATACCCAACCCATTTATAAGGGTTGGGTTGGATTGGGTTAGATTAAAATATGGGTTGGATTGAGTTAAAAAAATTTAATTTTTTCGAGTTGAGTTGGATCTCGGGTTGGAGAGTTGAGAAATTTGGTTCAACCCAACACAACCCGAATTAATATAATATATATAAATAATAATAATGATAATAATAATAATTATATATTATTTAATAAAAAGCAATTAGGTTTCTTATTTTTTATGTTTAGATTGGGTTGTATCTTGAACTTTATTATTCATTTATTATTAAAAATGAACTTCATGAACATTTATGGATAATTTTTTGATTTATGTATTTTTCAAATTTAAATATAACAAACCTATACAGATTTAAATAGAAGGGAAAAAAAACCTATATAACCCGACAACCATAAATGTTGGTTGGGTTAGAAACTAAATTCGAGTTAATCGAGTTGCCAACTCAAATAACCCGAAAATATGGGTTGAGTTGACAATGTCTTCCAATCCAACCTGATTTCATCCCTATAAAAGAAGTTGATTTTTTTGTTTATTAGAATTAATACATTATTTTCTTTTTTTTTTTTTAATTTTTTCTCTCTCAGCTTAAAAGAAGAAAAGAAATGGTTTGTGGATTTAATTTATTATTTTTAATTATTATCATTATTATTTTAATTATTATTATTCTTAATATTCTCAATATTTTTTTTATTGATATATCTATGTATCTATCTACCTATATATATATATACATGCTTTTGAATTTGATTTTGTATACCTTTTAAACAAAAATTTGAACTTGTAAAAGAATATAATGTTGGAACATTTGTTCAAAGTTTACAATATTAAAAGTTTAAAATAACAAAATCCACATAAAAATAACTTTTTTGTAAAATTATTTTTTTAAAATTAAAAAAAATGATTTACTTTTTATTCTTCAATCACACATACATACACACTACTTATTGATTTATATCTATCCTTCAATTTATCATTCCATCTCCTATTACATTTATTTTTAATAACAAATAATTTCTAATTTTCATGAATTTAAACTTACTAAATATTTTTTTTTGTAACAAAAAATAGAACATTAGAAAATTGAATCTATACAATATCAAAAGTTATAAAGTTGAAATTGGATCTATACAATATCAAAAGTTATGAAGTTAAAAAAAAAAACCATCAAAATTAAAAAAGATAGTTAATTTTATTAAAAGCGGAATAAATTAAACAATAAAGTTACCATTTACCTTCCTACTTAAATATATTATTCCACTAATTTTTTTTATAATTAAATAATAATAATAATTAAAAAGAATAATTTATAGAAATGGGGTCACCACACAAAATGACAAAAAATTCACCCCTTTTACCTAAATAGTTTTAAAAACAATCGTTTTTTTTTTTAAAAAAACACCTATTTTACTTAAAACTGTCAAATTCATTGTTAAATTCGTTAATTTTTAGCCTAAGTTGTTTTAAAAACTTGAAATAAGTATATTTTGGTTCCTATATTATAAATTTTAAAATAATTTTCAATTAAGGTTTTAGAAATTTTGAAACATTTATTTTGATCATTATTTTTATTTTGTTTTCAACAAATTTATAGTGTGAATCAAGTATATACGTATCAATTTCCTGTCTAAAACTTCATGTTGAATGAACATGTGTTTATGAACTTGGTCTTTGAATTCTCAATTGTTCTCTCCTCTGAAAGAAAAAGAAAAAAGATATATCAATTGTATCCTAATAGATTCCTTTCCTTATCTAATAAATCTCTTACATATTTAAAAATATTCAAAATAATGTAATGATTTGTTACAAATTGAGAAATTTGGATTTCATTTATTTAAAAGTACTTACAAAATTAAATTTTTATTCCAACTAAAACAAGCAAACATTGAATTTCAATATTTATTAAATTAAAAGTTGAATAATCATATAAATGCATTAAACATTAAAACTATTTAAAAGGATAGCAAAATTTATTGAAACTATTTACCAAGTATAGTAAAATACATTAAAAAATTTACTTGTACTTTTGTAAATAGTTCACTTAATAAATACATTTTAAATTTTTAGGACTAGATTTCTAATTTATTATTCATATTAAGTATAATTTTAAATGTATTTGATATATAAAATCAGTATTAAATAAATAATAATGTTTATATAAATATATTAACCTAAATATATAAATAAAAAGGATCATCAAAGCGTAATTCAACTAGCACAAGTACATTAAAAACCATAAAACTTGAACCTAGATTTAATGGACTAGAATACAATTTAACCACGTAACTAGCTATTAGTATTGCTATATATATATATATGCATAAAATTGAAGGAGGCTGGTTCAAATTCATTTATATAATAATTATTTTTAAATATAACAAATTGAAAAAAAATATTAAAAATATAGCAAAATATCAAAGTTGTCTATTTGAATAATCATAGTAGTTTATCTCAATCTATTATAAATAATTTTGTTATAATTTTCTATATTTATAGTAATTTTTGTCATTTAAAATAATATCTTTTACTAAATCACTTAGATATAGATTAAATTGTAAATACTTGACGGTGTTTCACATGGTTCCAATGTGAAAGGCCTTTTTTTTTTCTCTTTTTTAAAAAGGAAAGTACATATAGTGGACGAGTAATGGGACGTAAATATTATTTAGCAAATTAATATATAGAACACCTAAATTATTTTTTGAGAAGTTCATTCATGTAATAAAATAAACCTTTAAAAGGTCTAGGAATCAAAATAATTAGTTAAAGAGCTATAATTTGAACTTTTGAAAATTTTAAAACCAACTTGTTCATTTTTTTAAATTAAAGAAAGATTATGCATTAAAATTGACATTTTGAAATTTAAGTTTAATTATTATTTTTTTTAATAGTCAGATGCCAAATTTTGGATCATTTTGGACAGAGATAAATGAACTTAAGCTTTTATGTGACATCGGTACTTAATTTTTTTGAAAATGAGAAGAACGTGACGTGTTAAAGAAAACATCTGCATAGAGTGTGGTAAGCACTGCACACAGTTCAATGTCTAAGTTGAAGAGTAAAAAAATGGGAAAACTAAAGCTAGGAGAGAGTTGGACTCAAATTTCATCACGACGTATTTCATACAAATTTGAGAAAAAGTAGTACAAATGTTGAAATTTATTTTTAAAGAAAAAAAATAATCATAGTATAAATGACAAATGTCCAGGAGATTTGGACCTAAAATAATCAATCATCCATTCAAATTACTTAAATTTCATTTGGTAAATATTATGGCGTCCTTTGAAACGCTTGGTAACTCATTTGCTTTCTGTTTTTTTTTTTAAATTATTTTCTTAACAAAAGATATATTTGATAATTGATTCTTTTTTGAAAAAAATATTAAACAAAAAACTTATTTTTAAAAGGAAAATTATCAAAAATAGCAAATTTAATAAAATATTTACAACATTTTGAAAAATTTTAAGATTCTATCCATAATAAACGTTGATAGCCACTGATATGCTTCTATCAGTGATATTGATAAACAATGATAAAATTATATCAGTGGTTAATATTGATAAAATCCAAAATTTTGCTATATCTTGTAATTGTTTTAATTTATTTTGCTATTTTTAAAAATGTTCCTTTAAATTAAATAGTTATTTTAAAAGTTAATTTTCATAAATATAACAAAACACCAAAATATTTATGATAGTGTAACAAAATAAAAAAATTCATGAAATAGGTAGAAATGTTTCATAAATTCTAAATTTGCCTTTGATATTGCGGACAATTCATCACTTCTCTTATTCTTCTATGCAATTTCTTCATCTTCTCTTCCAAATTTCTTTAGCTCCTCTTCAAGATTTTATTTCTTATATTTTTATTCATTTTCTTTTTCTTTCTTTCTTTCTTTCTTCATCTTCTATTTCTTTTTTATAGCTCCTCTTCCAGAATATTAAGATCATTTAAATATGACTTTGATATGATCTGAATGATTGTTAAACTAGTTAACACGATCATTTAACATGGTCAACACGTTTGAAACATTTTTCCCATCGTTGAAAAGAACTACACGATCGTGTACCATTTCCTACACAATTTTGTATCATTTCTTACACAATCACATATCATGATCGTTTAGAAGAAAAATTACACGAAGCGTTTGTTCCATCCTTAAAAAGTACTACTCGATCGCGTATCATGATCGTTTAGAAGAAACATGAAGCATTTTTCTTATCATTAAAAAAAACCACACGATTCTGTATCATTTCCTACAAGATCGTGTATCATTTTCTACAAAATCGAGTATCATAATCGTTTAGAAGAAGAATTCCATGCGCGATTGTGGCCGGTATTCATACTATCTACATGATCGTGTATCATTTCCTAAAAGATTGTGTACTATTTCCTACACGATTGTGTACCATAATCGTTTAGAAGAAGAAATACATGTACTCATGTGGTTGATTAATCGGATGTTGACTGGGGCATTTTTGGTATTTTCCATTGTGCACTACAAGAAATCGAGAATATTCCAATGTAATAAAATGAATCGGGATAAGAAGTGTTGGGAAATAGCACATCCACCAACATTGTAAGGTGTATGTTGCAGATGCAATTTAACCACTTATTAAGATAAAACTCTTAAAACTTTAATGTCTAAATTAGTTGAAAAAATACTTTCTAAGACCCATATAGCCAAAACTACAAAAACAAAAGATGATTATTCTCATGATTCTCAGTTTTATATAGTTAATAGTCAAGAACTTCAAATAGCAAGTATAGAAAAGAGTCTCCATAATTGGACCATACTAAAAATAGATATTAATTTACTTATATTTATAAAGAACCAATATCTCCCTCCATCTTTAATAAAATATTTGTCAAAATTAAATGAACTTCAATCATAAGTTTACATTCATAAAATTTAAAGGAATGCGACTAATGTCCAAATAGTTAAGTTAGTGATTATAAATTAGAGTTGTGTTTATTTATAGCCTTTGATGAAATAATTAACGAGTGGTAATATATTGAATTCTCTAAAAAGGAAAAAGTTTAATCTATAATTCACTTTTCAACTTAAATCTTGAGTGTGTGGGATCCATTGTCAACAAATTAAAACTGCTTTTTGATTGAGTTAGACTTATTTGTCTACCAACTTTGTCATTGGATTAGACATATACAGGATAACTATTTTCTCCACTAGAGAGAAAAAAATGTAAAAACAAAAGCATATGTAGGGTTGATATCAAAATAAAACACACACATATAAATGTGTCACATATTTAATATGAAGGTAACTTGAATGAGTAGAAAAAGTTAAAATGTGTGACCAGAATACTATTTATAAAGAAGCCATTGTCTAAATCTTAGAGACTTGAATAATTGGTTTCATATTTTTAATTCTAATTCTGACGAATTAAATATGTATTACACTCAAATGCCATGAACTAAGAATAATACTTTTACCTATTTTTGCTGTTCTTATCATTTTATTTTGTCTTATAGCTTTTATCAAATAAATAAATATAATTATATCAATTAGTTTGACAAAGGTTAACTCATTAAGGCATAAACATCTTCGATAAGTAATAAAAGGTTTGACAAAGGTTAACTCACCCCGCTAAGTTTTTTTTTTTCCTTGTTATCGTCTGGCTCTTCTTCCCTCTTGTCCTCTAGTCCTAGAATGAAGCTTCACCTTTTTCCTTTGAGAACACACCCTCTTATATAAACACCTAAATTAATCCTTCTTCAAACATATGTATACTCTCCTCGAATTAGGTTAGTCAGCATTACACTTCTCCTAATCTTAACAGCTTCTATAGTTCGTTACACGTGTTAGTTTAATATCCTTCTTAAATCATATGCTTAACTTAAACTCAACCTGTGTTTAGCTGACTAATCAAACTCCTCCTCGTCTAGCTCGTCACCTGATAATTGATTAAGTGTTCGTTGGCACCTTCCCTTCTCGCATTATCTTATTGCACTACACTCCCTTTCCTCACAACGCGTTGTCTGATTCCTTCGCCTTATGCTCCTTTCCTCGCGTTATTTCAAAACGCTACTCAAGCATAATTATGCTAACTTCAAAAATTAACATACAAGAAACTCATCTATCAGGACGCGAGTTTTACATAGAAAACACCAATCTCAATGCAGAATCAACATGACAGGGAACATGTTACCAAAAAAATGTTGTTCAAGTTTTGTCTATAATAGATAAGTCAATCATACTGCAATAATAAACACCCAAACATTTAACCATCAATGCTATGATATTTACAATGATCTATATAGAAACAACAACAGTTTAACTCAACCAGATTTGTTGTATTTATAAACATTTTCAATAGTTTGCATGTAATAAACAAGTAAATCATACTACAATATTTTTACGATCTATCACTAATAGAAAGTAAAATTTTGTTATATTTATAAATATTTTGGACAATTTTATTATATTTAAAAACAACTTTATAAGTACTAATGGTGTGCAAGATATTCTTTAACTGCTTTTTAAAACAAAAATAAAATGAGGATATAAAATGAGGGTATTTAGCAATTTTGTTCTATGAGACCCTGATCGCAATCTAACTTTAAAAGATAAGACCCCATGCGATGAGACAGTTTATACGATAAGAACTGCTATGTGAGGAGAAAACACTACACAGGAATCCTTGTAGCGATATAAGATTGCTTTACCATGAAGTAGTTGAAATCATCCAGCTTGCGTAAGAAGGTCGATGAATGGATTTGAGCTTGTAGCCTAGTTAAATTCAGGGTAAGGAGATGGTAGTAAAACCTGACGTTCTGACATTGTCTAACTTTCATCGCCAGGCAGAAATCATCACTTATGCATGAAAAATGCCACCAGAAAAGCATAACTAAATAGGTAAAGTCTGACCATTTTGTGAAGTTTCTTTTAATTTATGATCATTTAAGAAAGAATTAAGAGAATTCTCATAATTTCCAAAAATTTTCAGAAGCTTGAATCTGACAAGCAGTGCAAGGAAGTGCAAGAGAGTTCGAGGCTACAGAGTAAGCAAAGGAGCTAACTTATTTGTGAGTGGTTCTTCTCTAAAATGTTTTAAAAAATAAAAAAAAATTACAATGTGTTTAAATCCTTCAATATGTATCCAATGAAACCTTGAAATATATTATTTCTATTAGTTTTTCCAAAAGCATGTGATTTATAAATGTATAATATTTTATGTGAATTGAAATGATGAAATGAGATTATGAGGCCTAGATCCAAAAGGGAGTACTGTTTAAGAGGAACTCCTTGAGATAGGCTATTTTGACTAAGTGTAGAAAGAGACATTTTGCAAAGAAGGATGCGATTGGAGAAAGGATGATGTGAAGAGAAGTATTTGAGTCTAAAAGCCATCGCGTGAAGTAGGTAATACATTGACATTGCTGGTGAAGAAGAAGCTCGATTTTAACTCTAAGATCTAGGCGATTGAGGTAGCAATGTAGGGAGAAGTACCTATGCCAAATAGTGTAGTGATGAAGTAAGTGTTCGATTGAAGTGACTTGGCCCTTTGGGAAAGTAAATGTTTGTTTCTTCCTCAAAAGAGAGTTAGGCGATTTAAAGAAGTTTGGCTTTCCAAAGAGATAAGGTTAGCGTCTCAAGGGAAATGTCTAATCGCCACTGACATTTAGCCTACGTGTCGAGTTGGAGTTGATTGCATAGCACGACTGAATGAGATGACACATGTAAAGCGTGAAATGACTCTTAGATGTGAAAGATCACTATAACTAGGACCAAAGACCAGAAGAAAATGATGAAAAATGCTAAATGTTTTACTGAGTTGTTGAGAGGAGATTTTAGAGTATTAAAAAGCCGGTTAAAGTCACTTGACAAGAAGAGGAAGCCAAAAGCGAAAAGGAGAAAGAGTTGAGGTTAAATGTTGTAGTGAGTGATCCTTATAAACAAATGTTTGTTTATGAATGATTTCATGAATGAATGATCTTTCTAAATGAACACATATTGTTTATCACAAAAACGTTGTAATTATGATCTTTACAAATAAAGAAAGTATTTTATGAATGTTTGTATGAAAAGCTTTCTTTTGTAATCCTTTCGTTGATGCTTGTTATTTGATATTGGTATTATGTGTTAAAAGTGATATGTTGAGCTAATATCTCTCATTTAATGTTGGTGTTATTTGTGTAACGAGTAATGGAGATTGATCTATCGCAAGACGTTGGTGGAAATCTTAGGTCTATTGCAAGATGCACACTGATGAATGTGAATCTCAGGTCCAAACGATGAGAAGCTGGTGAAATGAATCCTAAGTCTGGGCGTGAATGAGTTGTGTTCTTGATGCTTGATACTGGTGAATGTGAATGCCAGATCTAGGCAAGGAATGAAATTTGATGGTGAAAGTGAATCCCAAGTCTATCGCGACACAGTGGTGAAGTGAATCCCAGGTCCAGGCAATGAGATGCTGGTGAAAGCGAATCCCAGGTTTAAAATGAATTTGAGTGTTATGAGACGCTGTTAGAAATCCCAAGTCTATCGCGAGAAGCTGGTGAAAATCTCAGGTTTAACGCGTGATGCTAGTGAAGTGAATCCCAGGTGTAGGCGGGTAAATGTTGGTGAAGTGAATTCCAGGTTTAGGCGATTAGATGTGGATAGGGAGAAATCCAAGTCCTGACGGTGAATGGTGAGTTTTTTTTAACCAAAACACGTAGAGCTGCTTACAATTTTAGTGTTTGTAAAGTGTACTAAGAATTTGTATTGATGCGATGAAATACTTGTGTTTACGAGATTAAGATTGTTGTTATTGAAACTGTTGTAATCCCCAAAAAGGTATTTCCTAAACTTATAACTCACTAAGTGCTTTTGTGTTAACCAATGGTGCCAAAAACTTTCTCTTGTGACGCGTTAGCTAACTTAGGACTTGGGGGAATAAATACAGTGTTATGTGTGCAGATTTAATTCTAAGCAACAAAGATTTAGAAACTTGGGAAATAATAGTGTTGCCTATGTTGGTGTTTCATTCTACATGATGGATCATTGATCAGGATCATTGCATGCAAAATGCTTAATATAAATCTCTTCATCATGTAATTGCTAAGTCCTCGGTGTGTACAAATTTTCCTACTGCTTGTCCAAATGTAGGTGAAACAACAAGGTTTCCAAAATGATCTAGGGTCAAGTTGTCACACCCTGCCCTGCAGACCTACTTGCATATCTCGTGAGACAGAGTGCGACTTGAGCATCCTTGACACGGTAAAACACCAAAGACACTCGTCTTAACTTTCTTAACTTAGCTTAATCGCCAAAACACTGAACTTAACAAACATACTTAGGCGATAACGAATTTAAAGCAAAACAGATGAAACAAACTTTAAACTTTTAATACTCACAAGGCATTTAGAACTATAATATACAGAAACAACTAAGGGTGTAAGAATATGGGTTGAACCTGAATAACCCGAACTATCCAACCTATATTATAAGGGTTGGGTTGCGTTAGATCAAATGTAGGTTGGATTGAGTTAAAAAATAGGACTTTTTCAAGTTGGATTAGGTCTCGGGTTGGTTGTTAAAAAATTCGGTTCAACCCAATCCAATCCTATATATATATATATAGGGAAATTTTTAAACATAGCAAAATAAATTAAAATATTTACAAGCTATAGCAAAATTTTGGATTATATCAATGATAGGCTTCTATCACTATAGCATATCCAATGACTATTAATGATAGAATTTGCTATAGGTTGTAGATATTTTGTAAAATTTGGTATTTTTGAAAATTTCTCAATATATATATATATATTATTTAATAAGAAAAGGAAATTACTAATTAGGTTTTCTCAGTTTTCATTTTCACTTCTCACGGCCATGCGAAATCATCTTCTTAGTTCTCACGCCATCACCCAACACTTCACCTCCGACTTCCCTCCGCACCACATCATCTCTGGCGTCTCAGCTCTGTCTCTCCTTCTTCATCTTCTACTTCAGATCGATCTCAAATCTCAGTTTCTCTGTCTCCTCCGATCTCATATCTCCTCCGTCTCCTTCAACATCTCCTTTGACATCTCTTCCTTCTCCAACATCTCCAATCTTAGACATCTTCGATCTTTACCAGATCTTAGATCTCCTCCGTCCTAGTCAAGCATAAAAATTATTCGTATTTAACTTTATCTATCTCCTATCTTCGCCAGATCTCAGATCTATCAAAAATTAAAAATGAAAAAAAAACAATAACCCAACAACCCAACCCAATCCAACCCATATTTCACAAGTTGGGTTGGGTTGAAAACTTAATTCGGGTTATTCGAGTTGTCAACTCAAATAACCCAAAAATATGGGTTGGGTTTAGAATGTTTCTCAACCCAACCCAACCCAACCTGATTACACCCCTAGCAACAACACTTGACCAAAAAAAAGAAAAAACAACAACACTTAAACTTAAAATGCATGGCAACTCCTCGCCTAACAAGTCGAAACTTCCTCTTCTCTTTGGCCTCAATGCCTAAGTCCTGGAAGATAAATTTTAAAGAATAAGTCTAAAAGACTTAGTGAGGTTTTATAAATCCTTTTCAAAAACATCAATTCGCATAAACACATTTTTAACATAAATACATTTATAACATAATAATTTCACACAAACATTTCCATTCGCGTAAATACATTGTCTTGCATAAACACACATTAGTTAACCATCATTCCTTTTGACAAGGATCCTGAATCATCCTTCACGCTAGGTCACATAACTTTGCATTTAGACTACTGAAATCATCAGCATCCAAGGATATACAGATTCATCCTTGTTGCTTAGTCCACTAAGCTTTATACGCTTCTTTCAACGTATAAGCTAGCTTACATCACCGTGTAGTTCTATAGACTCATGGGTGGCCTTTACAATTTATGTGCACATAGAAGTTAGCATCATCTCAAGGGAATAACCAATGGTTTGAAAACCATTTTATAGCATTAAGATCACAGTCATCAAATCGAGCTTTAAACATCATAAAATATATAAACTTTTCATAGAAATCTCTTTTGAAATCATCTTTCAAAATAGTAAAACGAAATCATAAAAATTTTAAGAAAAACCACTCACCAACTTTACTAAAAAAGTTCTCTTCTTCTTCTCGCAAGCCTCTTCTCACGAACTAAACCAGCAACACCTCAACACTTCAACACTTTGCTTTTCTTCTTCATAACAAATGACTGAGGTCCTCTATTTATAAAGCTCTTAAACCAACTTAATCTTGCTTCTTAGTGGAGTGTAAACTTAAGACGTGTCTTTAATCATGCTTAACTTAAATTCCACACGTGGCCCATTAAACATACTTAGGAAATTCCTCTGAACTTTCCTTACTTTTTCTCACCAAACCTCATTCCGCGATGAACCTTAATCGTCCAACCTTTCTTACAAACAACCTTAACGGTTGGTCCCACTTGAACTCTAAAAACTCTTCCTTGCAAACTTAACCAACCTTTACTCACATAGAACTCTTACCAAACTTACACTTAAACTTCAAGGCTTCCTCGCATACTTCTTCTCCATAAAACACTTGGTTATTCTTGCAAAGACCACACAAAACACCTAATCTAAACACTTAGTCAAAACTGTCAATTCTCAACTCTTAACTTAGAGGCGTGTTTCACACGAACACAGGGAAATGATATCAAAGCTTAGTTCTAGGGGCTACTAATCAATCAGGTTGGTATAAAAGAATAAACTATATAGTTTGAAAGAATGTAAGCTTGAAATTATACCTACTTGTGTATACTAGAGAATCTATAAAGGTAGAATAATAAAGGTGGTTACGAGAAAGTAGTGCGAATGTGAACCAACTTGTATTAAGGAATAGGGTGAAGGAAATTTGTGCATTACTCGGCGATTAAGCTATGAAAGCATTGGTGCGATATAACTTAGTTAAATAGCTTATGATTAAGGCGAGCACCTCTCCATGTCTTCAAACGCACTTGCTCACCTTTCAAAATGCAAATGACTAGAACTACCTAAACAAGTTATATCTGGAAGAGTTCATTTATAAGACTTATAGAGCTTTGCATTTAAGGGTGACAACCTCTTGGCTCCTAATACCTATATTTGTTCTCTTGTTGGGATACAAATGATGGAAGTTATCTCGCCAAGGTGGAGTTTATCATCCAAACTCCTCCTTACGTGTATTAGTCATATCCTTGATACTTTCCCTCTTGGGTAGTTGGCGATATACACTGGTCAAGTGATGAAAATAGCTCAGCTAAACTATGAATTATAAGCTAATCTTCTCATTAAGAATATATCACAAACCTAAACTATGAATAACAAATTGATAGATGAAAAGTAAAAATGTGATGGATTGAAACGGTATAAACATGTAATATATATTAAAGAATGTAGGCCTTCAACCATTGTACAATATGAACAACATATATTACACATAAATACAAAAATGGAAAGAAAAGAAATGGAAAAGATTACAAGTTATCTTTGATTCTGTTCCAGTGTGGATTAAATTAGGGCGTATTCTTATGGAATTATGGACAGAAGCTGGATTGTCGGTTGTTACAAGTGCTATTGGTAAACCTCTTTCTCTTGATCTTGCTACTAAAGAGAGACGTAGGTTATCGTTTGCTCGTGTTTGT
>JBBPDI010000003.1:17850099-17861191 GCA_037974545.1 Cucumis variabilis
TAAATTAGATTAGTCATCCTTGAGCTTCTCACAGCTCACCAGCTCCTATTTAACACTTTGCACATGTCACCTTACAATTTATCAAGTCATGCTTAAACTTAAACTCAACACGTAATAGCTATCAAATCAAGATTAGACATTTTCTTAAAATGCTAAATCCTTGGCATCGACTTTCTTATCACATTTTACCAGAACGCCTAACTCTAATCGCATCAAAATGTCTACTTCCCCTCGTCATTACTTGAATGCACATTTTCTTCAACACATTGCCTTCCTTCAATGCCAACTTCAAAACGCCTAATCTACTAAAATACCTTCTTCAAAGATCAAAGCCTAATATGAATCAAGCCACATCAATTATCATACACCAAGATTCCTTACAAGATCGAGAGTCAAGAGCTACAACTCGCTATGATCACTCGCAAGCATTGGTGAATTTGACAAAGACGATTGTAAAAGATGTTGTAGTACATTTTTTCATGTTGTGTGAAGTTGAGCTTCAAGATAATGGGCATTAAATACTAATGAACTACCTTTTTCATTAGCAAATTTAAGCTCAAATTACTTCATGAATGCTACAAACAATTTATAATTTTTATTGCTTTGTTATTTGTTTATTTAAACCTTGTTTTTCTTTATTGGGAGAATGTGGAGAATTGTAACTCGGGTAGGTTCCTTAATTCTCCATAAATCATTTCTTGTTTTTCTTTATTAGGAGAAGGTGGAGAATTGTAACTCATATAGGTTACTTAATTCTCCACAAATTGGCTATTTAAATTTGTGTCTTTAGGTTTATGGTATCAATGCTATATAAATGCGTCTTTTTCTTCCATGGTGGACAGATTTGATAAGTTAATGAATTGAGTATTTTCTTTACCTTTGTTGAGAGCAAAGTTTTCCATTTGCAATTTCTTGTGTATCTAGAATTCGCATGCTAGGATCATTCAAGTGGCGTTATTGATCAAGCCTCTTGTGAAGTGATTCGAATCACAAGTTTTCTTTACTCTTGATCTTGACCATCAAGGTAATCCTTTCAAAATTGTTTCCTTGGGCTGATTTCTTGTTGTCTGTAGGTTATTAAGTAAATAGATCTAAAGGTCTTGTGAACCAAGAAGGTTGTTAGATTCAATTTCTCAAGGGTTTCTTAACAAAGCCCTTCTATTCTGAACCTGGGTCTCACAATAGCTACAATAGATGAAACTCACTCCTTCTCATTCCGTGAGATAGTAGATGATTGCTCCCTTAATAGTTGATTCTGAGTAATAGTAAGGTTTTAACCTCTCACTAATCCGAGAGGTGTTAGTTTATAGTTAGGTTATAAGTTGTTTGCTCATTAGACGGATTAATGGTATTTAAGGAGTTAGATATAACTATAGAAGTACAATGGTAATTTGCCCAAGTTGTAGTTATAAACACTTGTGAAGAGTCAACTCATTTTTTATTGGTTATATTTCATGAACACAGAAACATATCGACAATACAAAGAGTACAA
The DNA here is from genome assembly GCA_037974545.1 of Cucumis variabilis. NCBI lineage: Eukaryota > Viridiplantae > Streptophyta > Magnoliopsida > Cucurbitales > Cucurbitaceae > Cucumis > Cucumis variabilis. The sequence goes on from JBBPDI010000003.1 coordinate 17,851,592, forward strand.
ATATCGGTCTTTAGTGGAGTGACCAGCAGTTAATTGAATGTTGATTAATTGAATTAAAATAGTTTAATTAATTAAGCTCATATCATTAAAGCTTTTAATTTATAGATCCATTAGGTCTCATTCTTATCTCACTATAAATAATTATAGATTATAATTTGAATTGATTAAATTAATAAAGAGAATTGTATATTAATATGATTAATATACCGTGTATTTTAATTCATTAACTGATATAGTTATATATAATCTATAATCCAGACTATTGAAGAGATATATTTAAACAAGATTTAAATAATAAATTCATATGAATTAGATACATATAAAATAATTATATAGAGAGATTTATAAATATAAGATATTTATAAATGATAAGTATTAATTATTTTGTATTGTGGAATCCATTAGGTTTTGAGAGGGCCTATATTTAGGTCGTCTCAATCTAGCTCCACATTAAATTATTCGTACATTTTTTTTTAAAGGTATTGTAATAAATGTTGGGGTGGGGATTTGAACCTGGAACCTTCTGTCCACAAGTGCATACAGGTGCCAATTGAGCTAAGCTCTTGTTGGCAAATTATTCGTACATTCCTCTCTACCAAAAGCTCTATCCATACTCATTCTCTAATCTCTCTATATTCCTAAGAATTAGAACCTATCCTTCTTATTCTTTAAGAAATCCAGGAGAATAATGAAGAAGATCACATAGTGTATTCTTCACGGTTTGTAGAATGTTACAAGCTCATGACAAATGAAAGGATTACATGAAGTTTCAAATCTTCAAGGGTAAGTTTACTTTTCCTTTTCTCCAATCTCATTAGTAGTATGCTAAGATTATATGGATGTTTATTTTTTTCAAATATATGATTAGTATATTTTTTTTGTTTATTAAAACTCGTTTTCTATATTGCACGACAATCACACGCTTTTGCGAGAATTCAATTCCTTCAGTCTATGTATGTGTATATGTGTGTATGTATGTACACATTTGTACATATACATAAATACGTGTGTCTGTGTATGTATGTATACATATGTACATAGACGTACATGTGCGTGTGAGTGTGCCTGTGTGTGAAACATAAAATGAATTAAATTGTGTAGATTAAATTCATTGTTTAGAAACTTTCAAATTGATTTGAAACTTAAAATTAATGGGATGTTTTATATACAAATTTAACATCTATGCAAGTTAAACTATAAGTTTCTTTAATTTGAATGAGTTAAGCTTGATTAAAATTTTAGTCAAGTAACAGCTAAATTATGTTAAGTTTGACAAATATTTCAATTTTTATATTTTTATTAATTTTATTTTGTATTTTGGAGAGTTACTAAGAGCCTATGAATAGCAATTTGATTCTTCATTTGTTCTCTAAATAGATTGAGCATGTCAATTATTGTTCTTTAAATACAATGTTGAGTTAAGGACTATTGCAGAATTTTACATTAATAACTCTGACACAAATGTGAACTTTGTGTTTGAATCAAAGTTTACCAAAACAATAATATTCATCTATGAAATGAAGTAATGAATAACTTAATTTCATCCACAATGATGTATGTGACAAAGTACTCCCACAAGAAGTGGAAAGAGATACTTTATTACATTCATTGATGATTGTAGTAAATATTAAATATTGTTATCTTACTGGAAGAGGTTCCACTCTTATACCATCTGCAAGATGTGGTTCGAGGACAAACCAAACAGAAGCTGGTGGGCATGTAATATCCTAAATTTAAGGGAAGGACATGAATGAACTGTTATCACATTTAAATAAGATGGATCCAAAGGACATGAAAGTAAGGTTAAGACAAATTTAAGAGAATTAAAAGTTACTACCTATACTAACAAGGTGCACCTTCCTTTTCGGTGACTCGATCATAGGAACTCCAAAGTTTAACATGCTTAGCTCAGATACCATCTATAATGCCCCACCCCACACTACAAGAAATTGGGACAATCTCGACGCGTTTTAGTGCATCGGGATAGAGAACGTCGAGACATAAAACATAAATCAATGTCGAGACTACGTACACCTTTCTCGATGCCATTCACGTGCACATCAGAGAAAGATAAGAATTAAATAATAATTTCCATTTTTTTTGATGCCATGCATACCCTACGTTGGGAATAAGGTGGCTATGCCCGACATAGATGTCTGTGATGTCGGAAAAAGGAAAATTATTATTTAAATGTTTCATTTTCCTCAATGTCTTGCATATATATTTTGGGAATTTGGTTATTATTCCAGACGTTTACCTTGACCACATTGGAGCAAAGGTAACATTTAAATAATAATTTTCCTTTTCCCCAACGTTATGCATACAACATCAGAACTAGTGAGGATCATATTTTCGATGCCATAAGTAAAACATCAGGAATGTGGGTCACTATTCTTGACATTTTACTTATGATTTCAGGAATAGTAGGGAGCGTCGGAAATAGTGAGATCACCCGACGTTTTCATGTAGGAGAAATCAAGAACCAACAAGGCTCCTAAAGTGAAATAGCCTTACAACCACAGTTCCTACAAGGACAACATCAGCTCACTGAGCAATGAGGTCGGCTAGAGGACCGTGTGGAGTTTTTTAGAGATACACATGCCAACAAGACTGGCCAATTCGTTTCACATGCGACTACGAATGAGCATGTAAGTTTATGAGGACCCTTTCTTGTATTTTCTACTTTTAATTGTTAGTTCATAACTTATAACTTTTGATGCAGAATCAAATGCTAGAACTCTAGTCCCAACCCACTCCAAAAGTTTCACAACCACTCTCTAGGGATAAGATATGCAAGATTTTTTTGGGTAGACGACCAGACTACTCAAAAGGTCTTGGTTGGGGTCCCAAGCCCAAGTCCTGATAGACCGTTGGCAGTTCTTCGTCTGTTGGGATTTATGCCCTAAAACTTGCAGATTGTAAACATAGTCCATTGACCGTTGCTAATAAAGTGTTATTATTGTAATAATTATTTTTTATTATATTATTAGTTTTTTCTTAATAACCTAAATCCAATAAACTAACATCCTAAGTTGTTTAATGAGTCTTGAACATTATGTAGAGATACAGGGATCAATGGTCGAGATCAGCTCAAAGGGTCTATTAGTATAGGGATAAGGTTAGGTACCTTATCTTGGTAACACTATGGATACGACTTGCTTTGTATTTGACACAAACGCAATGATCTGACGCGTTTATGTAGTTGATATACGAGTGAGGGTATTCTATGCTTTTGCTCTCTGCAAAGAGAAAATAGTTTCTCTCAAATATTTCTTAACTTTTTCCCATCCCAATTGGTTCCCACAAATCAATCACATCTCAAAGGATAGGGAGGTCTCTGACAGGTGGTGTCCCAATTTGGATAATTAATTTGTAGATTCAGAGACGTCATCAAAAGTAAGTTCTCTGCAATTTTTAAATTAAAAGCATGTTTAGTTTTTATTTAGAATTTTGATTCTAAATTTTTTCAATGTACTGGTATTTTGAAATTTCTAAATTAATTTAAGAAATGGTTCTGTAAAATCTTTCGTTGTCATAGGGCTTTTATCCCTTGATTTGGTTACTATTCCAGACGTTTACCTTGACTGCATCAGAGCAAAGGTAACATTTAAATAATAATTTCCCTTTATTCCAACGCTATGCATACAACGTCGGAACTAGTGGGGATCATTTTTTATGCCATAAGTAAAACATCAGGAATGTGGGGCATTATTCCATACATTTTACTTGTGATTTTGGGAATAGTGGGGATCACTCGACATTTTCATTTAGGAGAAATCAAGGACCAACAAGGCTCCTAGAGTGAAATAGCCTTACAACCACAGTAGCGGGTACAAATCGTTCCTACAATGACAATATGAGCTTACTGAACAACAAGGGCAGCTAGTAAACTGCGTGAAGTTGTTTAGAGATACACACGCCAACAAGACTGGCCAATTCGTTTTACATGCGACTGCGGATGCGCATGTAAGTTTATGAGAACCTTTTCTTCTATTTTCTACTTTTAATTGTTAGTTCATAACTTATAACTTTTGATGCAGAATCAAATGTTGGAATTCTAGTCCCAACTCACCCTAAAATTTCTCAACCACACTCTAGGAACGAGATATGCGAGACTGTTTTGGATAGACGACCAGACTACTCAAAAGGTCTTGATTGGGGTCCCAAGCCCAAGTCTCAAAAGATCGTTGGCAGTTCTTCGTCTTCATCATATGATCAAGAGATGGACGTCGGGGAGGTGAGCGAGCTAAAAGCTTGTTTTAACAACGATCAACAATTAATTGAAGAACAACGAAGGACGCCGAAGTTGCATGCCCAACAAATGGAAGAAATAAGGAAGATGATTGAATAAATGAGTCGAGCACTGAGAGAACTTTCAACACTTGCGGTACATACACTACTAGAAATTTGATCTTTCTTAACACACACAAATTTTTATTATTGATGATCATGGAAAATGACCTTCAAGAAAAATATTTTTCTTGATACAATGTTTATCTTGACGATCATGTACATCAAGAAAAGTTTTCTTATTTTGTTGAAAAAATACGAAAAAAATGTAAAAAAATGTGGATTCTTGATTTCCTTGATGGACAAAGTTTTCTTAGTTTTGTTGATGGTCCACAAACGTCAAGAAAATTATTTCTTGATGGACAATAAACATCAAGGATAATATATTAGTTTACTGGAAATGTCCATCAAGTTAGTTAGATTTTCTTGATGGATGAGGCCCATCAAGGGATGAATTTTCTTGATTTGCAATGGCCATCATCAAAAAAAATTAATATATTTATTTATATTTATTTTAGATTTCTTGATGGGTATAGAGTTTTCTTGATGGGTCTAGGGTTTCTTGATGAACAAAAACCAAAAAAAGATCATGTGCAAGGTCCATAAAGAAAAATGATATCTTGATGGGCATTGCCCATCAAGAAAAAAAATGTCCATCATGAAAAATGATATCTTGTTAGCCATTGTCCATCAAGAAAAAAATATTTTTCACGAAACACAAAATTTAGACCTTCGTTAACGAGCTCAAAAAACACGATATTCATCAATAATATTCTTAAATCTTTACTATTTTTTTTAATTATTACTAAATTGATCAATAATACAATATTACTTTTTAAAAGTTAACTGTTGTAAGTATAATTTGATTGAAATAAGTGATTTTATCAAAACTAAATTAGTTATTGTGTTCAACTTTAATGAGTTGAATTGAAAGTTTGTAATTCAGGATTTTTAAAATTTGTAGAAGTTATAAAAGTTGGCCAACATGAGCTTAGTTCAACTGGAACTTGTATATATTTGTGACTAAAGAGTTTTCTTGATGGTCGGGCTTTCTTGATGTCTGCCTACTTGATGGACAAAGACCATCAAGGTAAACATTTTTTAACATGTTTTACACATCAAAGAAGACCAAATTTGTAATAGTGGTATTTTTCAACTTCTAAGTTGTTTAATTTGTTATCGGTAATATATATCTAAATTCACTTTCATGTCATTGTAGGTGGAGAGCTACTGGGAATATGGTGTCTACGGCGATTAGTAGGACTAGCATTTTTTCCTTTTTCATGTAATTTCTGAAGAGGTATTTTTAAAAATAGCCAAATAAATTAAAATATTTACAAATTATAGCAAAATTTTGAATTTTATCAATGATAGTCTTGTGTCACCATAGCATATCAATGACTATCATTGATAGAATTTGCTATAGGTTGTAAATATTTTGTAAAATTTGCTATTTTTGAAAATTCCTCATTTCTGAACCTACAAATTTGTAATTTTTTAATATTTGGATTTAATTTTAATATAAATGCGATTTGGTATTTTAATAAATTTTTATTAATTTGCGTTAGTTTTTTTTTCAAAATTTAATTGAATTTAAATCAAATAGAACCCAAAAGAGTACCTTACAAAAAAAAATGTATAATAATTTTAAATATATATTATTTTTTCTAACGCACAAAATGCGTCGATAATGAGTCCCTATATTACAACGTCGCGTTGGGTAAACGTCCTCCGACTCATCGTTAGGAATCCTTTTTTTACTGACGCAAGGAGGTGATATTGGAATTATCCTATTGTTGATGCATTGACGGGACGTCGGAAGTCCCCCTTTAGCCGACATGCTATGTCAATCGACATTGAACACATCGAGAGAAAGTCATTCCTGACATCATCCAATTTGCACGTTGGTATTGCCTCCCATGATGCACTAACTACCGACTAACTTCCCGATGATGCCTTTTATGTCGAGCAAGCCTTTCCTGACGTCGTTTGTTATATATACTAGGGTCATGCTGCATCAAGAAGCCCCTAATTCTTGTAGTGCCAAAGATGAATATTAAACATTTTTATAATTTCAACTTTATATTTAAACACAATTTCTTGACCAAGTATTTTTCTTTCTATAGTATATTAATATTACTCTAGTTGGTCGACAAAGTTAGTCATTAGAGATGAACAATAAAATTGGTCATTGGAGTTAGTTGCCTCAAATGATTGTCAGAGTTGGATGCCGTTAAGATGATCAATAAAGAAAATAAAATCTAGGTTGATATGATTTTAAAAATTCTGTATTTATGGAGTAAATTCATTATATATATTCTCTATGAGTATTTTTATGAGATCTTTTCAAAGATATAACAAAGCGCTAAAATATTTACACTCTATAGAACAAATTTAAAAACAGAAAAAGTCCACATGTCTAGAATGGAAAATACCAAAAATGTCGTATGATTAATTGGCATCCAAGGCGCATAATATATTTGAAAAACGATCATTTAGATTTATCTATTATTTCTTACACGATCGTTTAGATTTGGGTAGCTAAATCTAAACGATTTTTTTGAAGATTCTTTCATACACAATCGTTTCGATTTGGTTATCCTGGTACACGATCATTAGATTTAATTGTTTAATAATTTGGGTAACTAAATCTAAACGATTTTCTTCAGTATTTTTTGGTACTCGATCATTTAGATTTGGAACAGCATCGTTTATATTTGGTATATCATCATTTAGATATAATCATTTAAATTTAGCTACCCAAATCTAAATAATTTTTTAAAGATTATTTTTGTACACGATCGTTTAGATTTGTCTATTTTTTTATACGATCGTTTAGATTTGGCTCCCGCTCCCAAATCTAAACGATGTTTTTTTCAAGATCATTTATATTTGGGAGACAATCTTGAACGACCAACCATTTGAAAAATAATATTATATATATATATATATATATATAGACGACGAAAAGGAAGGACAAATTTGAAATAGTTTTAAAAATGCTAGCTTAATGAACTTTTTTATTTTGTTATACGAGCTGTAAATATTTTAGTTATTTGTTATATTTATGAAAATTAACCTATTTTTATAGTCTATTAGCTATTAATTAATTAAATTACAAATCAATTTGTTATTTTTCCTAATCTAAAAACGGTTTAGCTATTTTCAAAATGAAATTTTAAAAAAATGTTACGACAAGAGTAATAATATTTTTTCCAAGTTTTATTTTGGTAAATAACGAGTTATTTTCAAAATAATTTTGATTTAATTAATTACTAATTATTAGATTACAAAATAAAAATCCAAACAATTTATACAATTAATTTATTCCAAAATACATAACTTTTTCAAAATCATAACAAACTGAATTTTATTGGTTTCCAAAATAGATTTTGTCATAGTTAATTTCCATAAATGTAACAAAACACAAAATATTTACGGCTCGTATAACAAAAAAAACAAAGGTCTATAGAGTTGGTACATTATTTTCATAATTTCATATTTGTCCTTGAATATTGCAAACAATTTGTCACTTTTCTTTCTTCTTCTTTGTGATGTATTCATCTTCTCTTCCCAGATCTCTTCATCTCCTTTTTCAGATTTTCTTTCTTCTATTTTCAAAAAGATTTATTCTTATGTTTAAATCTTCTATTTCATATTTACTATTTTCGGCAAGATTTTTTTAAGCTACTTCATCTTCTCCATATTCGAGAATATCAAAAAATTTAAATATCATTTTGACATGATTTAAACGGTCATTTACCATTGTTAACACGATTGTTTACCATTGTTAATACAATCGTATACCATGGTCAACACTATCATTTAAATTTGAAGCCCTTTTTCCATCCGAAAAAAAATTACATGGTCGTGTTGATATGATCTAAATGATCACTTACCATAGTCAACACGATCGTTTAGCATCTACAACATGATCGTTTAGATTTGAAGCCCTTTTCTAATTGTTTAAAAACTACACGATCGTGTGGATATGATCCAAACAATCGTTTACCATATGCTAATTGTTTAGCATGGTCAACACGATCTTTAAATTTGAAGCTATTTTTTCATAGTTTTAAAAACACTATACGATCGTGTGGATATGATCTAAACGATTGCTTGGTATAGTTAACACGATCGTTTAACATGGACAACACAATCATTTAAATTTGAAGTCATTTTCATAGCGTTTAAAAAAAACCGTGTGGGTATGATTTAAACGATCACTTGCTATAGTCAACACGATCGTTTAGCATGGACAACACGATCGTTTAGATTTGAAGTCATTTTTTTCCCGCTTAAAAAGAACTACACGATCATTTATCATGACCTAAACGATCATAGATCATTTGTTTAGACTATAGTACACAGTCGTTTAGAAGAAAATTACTCACGCGCGAGTGTGATCGATTAATCATGTATTGACTAAGATATTTTTCGTATTTCTATTGTGGGTATGTGTGTTTTTTTTCGCTTTCAAAATTGTTCTATAAAGTATAAATATTTTACTGGTTTGTTAAAATTTTTAGAAAACTCCATTATTAAAAGAAATGAAGATATCTAACCTCATAAGAAACTAAAATTCGATTTAAACATTTTAATATAAAGAACTGACCTAACATAAAGTAAGATTTGACGATAAAGAATTGTTGGCAAGAAACCTTTGCAGTGAAGTTCTTCAAGAAACCTTTGCATTATAAAGTAAGCTTTGTTGGCAAAAAAAATGAACTATAGTGTAATTCTTGGCTGTAGGTATTTTTGTTGTTCTTTATTTTCTCCACAAATCCAAAAACATTGAGATCATAAATAACTTATAATGATGGTACATTTGTACAACATGAGTGTGCATCATTGCACAATTTAAACAAAATTATGGGTGTGGGAATTTAGAACCAAATTTGGGTGGCTCATGACGGTCTAGTACTGACAATGACGTTCGTAAAGTTGGAATGAAGGAAATCACATCTAAGGTAAAGGTCTTCCGTTAACTCTACACCTCTATTCTCAAATAATTCTTCTTCAATCCAGTTTCGTTGTTGTTAAAGAGGAAATAAGTGGTGCTCTCTACCTCTACGAGGTATCACCCCACTTTCCATAAAGAAGAGAGAAAAAACATGATTGAAAACTTGAAAAAACATAACAAGATGAAACAAGTTCAAACGAAAAAACAAAGAGGTCATTGATGCTTATTGAAAATTGATTGGAAAAAGTTAACAAAATATGTAAATCAATTTGAATAAGGACATTTTCAAATATAACAAAAAGAACAAATGAAAAAGGAAAGAGGAAGATGTACAGAAGATATAATAA
>JBBPDI010000003.1:17948591-17965570 GCA_037974545.1 Cucumis variabilis
TCCTTTCTTCATTGATTGCTTATGTGTGGGCAACTTTTAATTCTAGTGTGGAAATAATTCTCGAGAAAATGCAACTAAGATGCGCAAAGAAGTTTGGAGGTAAATCGCAACGATGGACTATATGATTTTCTATCGGTTCTTTATTTTTATATATAAATTTTCGTTCTTGATTTGTTTACCACATATTGAAACAATTAATGACAAACAATTAGTTTATTTATGACTAACTCAAGATACAAGATTAGTAACTCAAGATACACAAGTTTTAACCAAAGAGTAACTAATTTTAAAATACAAGAATGAAAATTTAAGATACTCAAGAATTAGCTAAAGAAATAATAAAGAACTTAAAGAAACATCAAGAACGATACAAACTTAAAGAAAGACAAATGCATGCTTGAAAGGAACAATGAGCAGCTCGACGAGAAGAGGAGAGGAGACTGTGAGGCAGGCAGGACGGCTGAAAAAGATCCTACAAGCTACATGCTTTTACTACTAACTTAGACCATTAGTTGCAACTATTGTGATACATCAGCAGAAGCTTTAAACATGACAATGGCCTTTTTACTAAACTAACTTATAATATTGAAACTTTAACAATAAACATAGACATGCTCATCCTGAACTTTTCTTACAGAGTCAAAACTAACTTTCAAAATGACTTAACAATTTCTAGTAATTGGTTGGCCTGGTAACAGTACACCCAACATTAGGAAATGACAATCCATACCATGAAAGTGAGAAATGATTTGAAAGGATAAGTTGAAAGACTTAGTAAGTGATGGTTTTTATAAACATGGTTTCTAAAACAGTTAAGCATAAATCCTTGGCTTATAGAAACATTCAAGCTGTTGGAAATCATTTGAAAGATATGATACTCGAACTTCATTCTTGATTATAAATTCATAACTTGTTCTTACAATGAAGTTTAGATAATACTAACACCTCATCGTCAAAAGATGGCCTAGGCGTTGAAACACCTCTTCGACAAAACACGAACATAGGATAAAGTTTTCACTATATCCTTCTCCTCATGAGCACAACAAAGTATACCTTTCCTGATGGATTGAAGCATAGACTCGTCAACCCTCCCATCAGTAGCAGAGTTAACCAAATGTGCAGATAAGACTATAGAGAGTACATAGAACATACAGGCTGCTCGTTGCATGGGATAGAACATTCGCATGCTCGAACATCCAAGATTTGCTTAAAATTTCCCAAAACACCAAAACAACCCAAAATTTGTGCCATGACACTGCTGGCTGCATCGCATGGGCACAGGTAGCATGCACGTGCATAGAGCATCAGAATGCCCAGTTGCATGCTTGCCTTGCCCACACATGCCGTGTGTGCTTGACTGCATTGTGTCATAATCGTAACTTTTCAAATACGGGACGGACGATTATGTGAAACTTGTTCTAGCTCAGTCAATGAACAAGTTAGCCGTATAAAATCTGAAAGTCATGAAAAAACTCGTGGTACGATATAGCCTCCTTCACGTTTTGAGAGAAATTGGTTTTATAAGATGTGAAAGAAGAAAAGAATTGAAAACATGGTTAAAGAAAGCATTGAAGACTGTCAATTACAAAAAAAGCTTAGAATGCAAAAGAGTACAATAAGGCTTGGTCGGAGATTCAACTACGTCTCTCCTATAGTACATTTTAAACATTTTTAGCTTTGGCAGACTTGCATATGAAAATGTTCAAACGTCACACCCTAGGTCGGCGACAACAAAAGGAAAGCAAGTGACTAACTTAAGTACAAGACATAAGTATGAGGTGGTTTGAGGATGTTCGGGTATGCGGCTATAGGCAAACAATGCCTTGGACAAGCATGCTCGTGACATTCTCTCCCACTTAAGTAGTTGACGTCCCGTCGACTGGCCAAGCTGGAACTTTTCGATCTTTTGCTTCTATGCGTCAAGGTCTTCGACACGTTCCCAACTCGTTTCTTCCATGAGGAGGTTCTTCCACATGAACAAGGATTCTTAGATTCTCTTCGTGGGCCTTCTACCTTCCCTTACTCTATCAGCAATGATCTTTTCGACTTGTCTATATTATTTTTGCTTCAGGTCGATAGATGGTTGTATACCGTCGTTGTGTTGCTTGTCATCGAGGTTTTGATGGTAGGGTTTTAAGTTGCTTACATAAATTATTGGATGAATTTTCATTCATGCGGGCAACACCACCCTATACGATGCATTTTCCATCTTCTTGATAACTTCCACAGGCCCCTTATATTTTCGGATGAGGCGTTGGTCTTGATGCCTTTTGAATCGAATTTTTTCTGCTTTTAGCTTGATGATGACTTGATCTCCTGCACGAAACTCAAGAGGATGCTGCTTCTTATCAGCCCACTTCTTCATACGCTTCGAGGCTAACCAAGATGGCTTCAAGGTCACCCACCTTCGAGAGGTGTGTAATGAAATCCATGGAAACACTCCCACGGTCTTGTTGGAATAGGCAAGGGTTCGATAAGCCCAACAACTTTCGCTTTCTTGACTTTATCTTGTTGGCATATGAGACACTTCTTCGTGTACTGCATGGCGCCATCTCACATATTAGGCCAAAAGTAAGATTTCTTCAATAACGCATACGTCCTTTGCCACCCAGGATGGCTTGCCCATAGTGTGTCTTGATGTTCGTGCAGTAACTTTTCCCTTTGATCATCTGCTCTCGGAATAAACAATTGATTTCCTCTTGTAAACAACAAGTCTTCTTCAACCTAAAATTGTCTTGTTTTACCGGCTTTGGCTAGAGCAATAAGAGCTTGGTGTGATACCTGTTTTTAATTCTAGTATAGGAAGTCAAATTTCAGTTAAAATTGTTATAGAAATTGGTCTTCGAATATATGCACGGAAAGGATTAAGCGATAAAATCTTTTATTGTTAGAATAAGTTTTGCAATTAAGAAGTTAATTTGCGAGGTAGTTTTGAGAAAAGAAGGATTTGTAGTAGAATCTACAAGTCTAAACGCTCTCAAAAGAAAGTCCATAAGTTTTAAAACGTCTAGGGGTTTGGGTAGTCTCGATAAGAACCAAGAGTTTCGCGATAAAGAAGTCTGCGAGGAAGCCTTGAAGTTTAAATTCACGATAAGTGTTCTAAGTGAGTAAAAGTTGGTTAGTTCGCGAGGAAGGTTTCTTGTAAACATATATAACTACGCGATAAAGTTATTCATGAAAATTGTTGTGGTTAAAGTTATTTGCGGTATAGGGTTAGGCGAGAAGTAAGGTCTGGCTAAGAAAATGTCAAATGTGATTCGACAGGGGTTAACGTGTTAGATTAAGAAAATGTCTCTTCCCTATCCACGAGTACAGAAAGAAGAGGCGAATTTTTGTTAAAGTTTGGTGAGTGGTTTTCTTCTTAAATTTTTTGTGGTTCGACTTAACTATTTTGAAAGATGATTTCTAATGAGAAAGTGTTTCAAAAAGATGCTGTAAAAGTGTTTCAAATGAGAGTGTTAAAGCTTGATTTGATGATTACGATTTCCATGCTATGAAATGGTTTCCAAACCATTAGTTGATTTTTGTAATGCTAACTTTTATGTGCAGACAAAGAGTCAAGGCAGCCATGGGGTGTACGAACCATATGGTGATAAGAATCTGACTTATGCATTGAAAGGAGCGTATAAAGCTTAGCGACCTGAGCAACAAGGATGAATCTATATGTTCTCGGATGTTGTTGATACAGTAGTCAAATGGGAGGTAATGAGACCAAGCATAAAGAACGATTCGAGATTCTTGGCGAAAGGAATGAATGTTATCTAATATGTTTTTATGTGAAATTGTTATGTTATGAATATGTTAAGCATAAAGAAAGGTTTATGCGAGATGAAATTATTTGATGTTATTTATGTGAAATGATGTTTATGAAAAGGTATCACGAAAAGATTTCTAGTTCTGTTGAAGAGGATGAATCCTCGCAACAACCGATTGAATGCTACCATTCGTACAAATATGTGTATATAGTGGACGTTAGGATTTTGAGAGCATGGTTTCTAGAGGTCCCATTTTGGAGGGCCAGTTCTTTTCTCTGAAATAAATTTATCTACAAGATGTTGATGAGAGATAAGGATGAGATGATAAGAAGTAATTACAAATGATTCTAAGTGTTTTAAAGACTTGAAGTATAGTGAAGAACAATGACTTTGTAACATATACATATACTAGTTAAATAGGTTGTAAGTTATAAACTTTGTCAAAACCTAGTACTTTAATCTCTAGTCTACAACCCCATGTGATGTTGATTTAAACAGACATTTTCTAGTTACCCACCTAAACAAACATGTTGTATCACATCCAATCCATTGATGAAAGAAAAAATATTCATCCATTCACACTCAGTTCAAAGACGTCCACGAGCTAAGGTAGTTGACTCCTCAACCTTACCTGCTTCAAGATTTTGGAGTTCAGAAGCAACCGTGTCAAGTTCTTCAACAATTCATGTTATGAGTATATGTTAGAGTGATAGGAGGAGGGGGAGAAAATGAGGATCTTGTTGATAACCATTTGGTTTTAGAATTTAACTATGAATTCAAATGTTTACCTAAAAAAAATGAAAATTATTATGGTTAAGAGAAACTAAATAGTTATCAAATAAGACCTAAGAGATTTGATTTTAACAACCTTCTAGTTGTACTTCGGATCCACTCTGGCTTTGTGCTGGAAAATTGGTTTGGAGCTGATCGTAAGCTTTTAGCTGCTCTTCTGTAACCTTTAGGTACTCTTCAGAGCTATAAGCTTTGCTTGCTAATGAAAAATTATCTGCTAGCTTTGCTTGCTAATGAAGAATTATCTGCTGTTAAAATACATGAACAAATTCTCTTTCATAAACCCTGTATCATAATTGAGCTGACAGAATGATGATTCTATAACCCTACTTATAGTTTCATTCTTAACATTTGTAGACACGATGTGTGAGAACTATCCAATTCTATTTCATGTTCTCGAATGGCTTGGTTTGACAATAATGTTAATTTTTGTTTTCTGTTTTAAAAAAATAACACTTCTTATTGATTTTTTTTCCATTTGGCATTTTACTTTTTCTACGTAGTTTTCTTGCCCTAGAATAGAAGTACTGATAACAAATAATATGGATGATAAAAAACTTAACTGCTTACTTGGTTCAGCCACTGAAAGCTCTTCTGCTTTAGGAACCAGAAGTTGAGTGCAAAACACTCTTTTGCTTTAGAAACATAAGGTCGGTTTGAGTAGGTAGATTAACTCGCATTGTATGAGTTCTTAATTGAACTCTCAATTTCATCGAGACTAATTTCTCACTCAAACATGGTCTTGAATTCTCTTGAAACGTCCTACAAACAAAAATGAAGAACAAAAAATTATAATAAGGTCTATGAAAAGTTATACATGAAAATCTCAAAAACTGATATGTAAGTCATAAACAACCTTAAGTTCTCTTATAGTGGGTTGAAATGCACGTAAGGTCTTCCCAAGAGTTCGAGCAACTATCATGTAAATAAGTTAAGTCAACTAAATGTGTTATAAATTTACTCATATTAACATTATCATTGTTATAGACTTGACAACTTCAAATTTATTAATATAAAATATGCTTTAACAAAACGTACCTTGAGGTTCGTCCAATCCTATTAAAAAAATAAAAGTCCAACTCTTTAACAAATTTATAGTGCATAATATTATGTATCTCAATTGATCACAACAAAATAAGATTGAACAATACCCATGAGTAATACATTTTCAATGTTGCATATTTTCATAAATTATACACTGAATTGTTTTTGTCTGTGTGTGTGTGGGGGGGATATATGAAGCTTACAGGGGGATATATGAAGCTTACAACCCAATAGATACTACGAGAGTGATAGCTACTTTAAACATTTTATGGGAGAGGATTCCTTTGGTATAATAAACAAAAGCCACCAAATGAATAATAATGAAAACTTGAAAACAAAATCGGAAACAAAAAGAAAACAAGTCATCAACAAAACAAATTTAAAGGCCTAAAAAATTGTTGACATTATCACACACTTAAAAGTATTAAGACAAGTGGAGGAAAAATCAAACAACAATCAACAAATAAACTTCAACACAAATAGCCATAAAATTTCTTCTTTAAAGGTATCGCAAATATAGTCCATCGGTAATAACAAAATGAAAAAGGGTAGAGTGCAATTGAATTCTGCAGTCGTACAACTATGCTAAAGGCAGTATGAAATCAAACTTGAGCACTAACAAGAAAATTTGCCAAAAAATAATTACTAGACATCATTAACTAAAGTACCTGCACAATAATGAATGTGTAACCTCCCCAATAGCAAACCTGAATGAAGAAGAACATGAAGAAATATATGAATAGAAGAAGCAAAAAAGACAAACATGAAACACAAATAAAGGTATCAACAGAACCAGAATACAAGTCTTACCATATCTCAACTTTGAAGCAACATGCTTCATAGGAGACCCAAATTCCTTCGGTTAGACATCACCTTTTAGAGAACGTAGAGCACTTATAATTATTTTGTAGCACTGTTCATGCTCGAAAAGTGCACATCTCGAGCAACCAAATCAGTTTGATCATTAAAAGCTTTGCCTCCAAGTCAAGGGTCTGGGCTTTCTGCAGTGGCAAACGAACCACCGCTTCATAGATTTGAAATGGTCACTCATATTAAGTATTGCACCAAATTAATAAAACGTTGCCTCGAAAACTCATGTCAGTATTAGCAATAAGCCTAAAAATAAACTGACCTCAAATCCTTGAAATGTTTGCATACAGTTCGTAAATTTGTAGACTTAGGAATTTTACTAAAACAATTAAAGGCTTTCCTAGCAAGATTCTCTTTCTCCATTGAGTCAAGAGTTACAGCAGCTGTCTCCAGTCATTCCAGGGCTAAGAAAAATTTATAGTCACTCTTTAAAGTAACTTGGACAAACTTCCTATAACCTCCCACTAATGCCATCTATAGTTTCCCGCCATCAGGACCAGTATAGTACTGATAATGATAAACACTTCAATTTAAGGAATTTGGTCTCAAGTGAGATATAAATATTGAAAACCTTTTTTAGCATAAAATAGGGTGTACATTAATAGGAATGATTATGTGGGAGGCATAATAAAAATAGAAGCCAAAAGGAAACAAAGGAGCTTCCAAAACACAATCAAGCAAAAAATAATAACAAAAAAAAGGATGACATTATAATACCAAAATAATAACAATTTTTTTTAAAAAAAAAAAAAGAGAAGAAAAAGGAAGCCAAAGCCTAAAAGAAGAAATAAAATGGCTAGGAAATAAAAATGATATTATGCTGTGTTTGTTCTATCGTCTGACACCTTCCCATACTACTATAAAAAGCTTCAAAGGAAGGAGCCTCCCGAATTACTAAAAAGTTCAAAACCTCTAATAAACAAGAGGAACATGAAACTTATGCTGGTAACTTATGTGTGCTAAATTAATGGGTACTCTAATGTTGAACTAGAAACAAAGTCAATCACCTGCATTAGAGCATATATAAGTCTTTTAGCAAGATTATCACCCTCTGCTGAACAAACAAGCTGATTAAAAGTCAATCGAGCTATTGCCTGCCTAAAACTATCATCCAAGCCCTGAACCAAGCGTGTTAAGTGATGTTGAGAATGAAGTTGAAGCAAAAGTAAAGCTTCAGCAGATCTAAGCAGCAATTGCCTGATACACTCCGTTGCCCTAATCTGTAGTGTCACAAGCATAAAATCATGAAAAAAAAAACAAAGTAAAAACATATCCTAGGAAGAAAGAAAAGGCATCAATATTCGTTCATCAAATTTAAACTACCTCCATGGCCGCTAACTCATCAGGACTGTAAGGTAATCTTTGCCTTTTGTTAGAAGTTCCAGCATATTCCATGTTTCTTGTGTATGCACCAAAAATGCCTTTTACCATATTTCGATCACTAGACACAAGATTTGAACCACTACCATAAAGAATATAACTTGTAACATCTCCCAAGTCATCTACACAACCATAAAGACATCTTCTCTAGTTCCTTCTCGACCTTGGGAACTTTTCAAGAGCACGAAGCTTATTCTCAAGGATTTGCATGGCTTCAGGAGAAAGTCTACAAACAACTAGTCCATTGTGTGAAGTAGTTGTAGAATTTGAGATACCTTTAAGAGCCACAATAGGAAATTCCTAGAGTGAAAAAGCAACCTTGATGAACACAAGCAGAGCCCTTCATGTGCACTTGAAAATACTGGCATAGCCTCTTCAGAAACTTGACCCATGCTAAACTCACCAGCAGCAGTTCTTGTGTCCGACAAGGCAGTATTGCCTCCAAGCTGAGGCATCCCAACAATTCTTAGATCCTTAAAAGCTTCACCTGCCTTGTCTGCAATAACATTGGTTATGAAACTTTCACAGTGGACAATCCTTGAAGCCAACATTAGATACATGGCAGCCGCTTTACCAGCTTCAAACCTTTTGAAGAATTCTTCTAAAATTGATCTTGGTGAATTAGACTCTAACAATCTTCTCAAAATATCCACAGGCCTATTGAAAGGAATATCCATCACGCCCATGGTACTGAATACAACAAGTCTCTTTCTAGGTAATATGGGTTGGGTAGATAGGTCTCCTTTGGCACATAGTTTTCCAACTGCTTTTTCACTATGCTCGTCTGGTAAATCTGATACCCCAAATTCAATCTATGAACTAAGAAGCACCGACACTTCTAATATGATAAAGTATCGGTGTTGGACACGTTTTAGACACTGACACTCCCCAACACGCCAGCTGGCGTGTCTTATTCTTTTTATTTTTTTTATAATTTTTAGACACGTCAAACGTACGATCTGGACACGTTTCCAAAATGTATGATTAAGAAAAAAAGAAATAGCCCAAGCCCATTATCTAAATTCCTATTCCTTTACCCTTTACATTTTAGCTCTAATATATTATGTTACGCAAGCTAACCAATAGATCAGAAGTCATGAAGCAGAATTAGAAGCTATAGGTTTTACCGATGTTAATGGTGAGGCAGAAGTTCAGGATTCTCAAGAGATCATTGAAGAAGAATGAAGACATGTTGTTGATTCTATTTTGTAGTTTTGTAATTTTTTTCCTTTTGGCTTTTGTTGTGTTGAACAATCGACTCTACTAAAACTCATTATGTTTTATGTCTCTAAACTTGTTATCTTGATGTTTTTAATTGGAATCCTTGTTATGTAAAAGGTTTATATGATTATATGCATGACATATATTTAATTTTTTCAAGTAAAAATTTGACGTGTTCCTAACGTGTTGTGTCCTACTTTTTTTAAAAATGATGTATCACAGTGTCGTGTGTCGGTATCTGTGCTTCCTAGTTTGTGAATATAAAGATTGCATAGTGGCTGCAGCATCTAGTAAGGGCAAAACATCTAGTAAAAAAAGTATTTGACGTTCAGGAGGAAGAGAAGAAACAATTTCCCTTAAAGCAAAAGAAGTCCTTGCATTTAAGGCTAAGGTACCAGACATGGAAGATTGTGCTATGGAATCCTTGCTCACAAGGAGAAGTGAAGATATAGTTGGTGGTGATAAATCAGAGAGAACTAGATTCCCAATAGAGAAAAATGCTGTCTCGACCTTCGACAACTGCTCTTCATTTTGAGGTCTACCAGAAATAGAGTTGGCACCAAATGTAAGTCCTCCGCCAACACCTAGAGGAGGAGAATGCCTCGTAGCCACAGCTTTTAATCAACTTGGCGTTGGATGGATGGAATTATATGCACCCAAGTTTCCATTTGATAGTCAAGTGGTTAAATACATCCTTCTACCATCTGATAAAACCGCTAGAAGGTGCAATGACTTTGATTCAAGTGTAGATAAGAGTGATATGCAGACAATAGATGGCATTGCTGATCGACTCATAGCTCTACATCCTTTTAACTGTATACTTCCATAAGATCCATTTCTCTGATTGATCAAATTTCTTTCTTCTTCTACTTTCTTAAGCGGTCCATCACCATTGGATCCCAACACAAATACTTGAACTTCCATTTCCTCAGTTCTTGTATATAAAATGCATCTTTCACTATCATAGATCATTTCAACAATTGGATCAACAACTCCAAACTTTAATACATTTGGCACAACCCATCTGAAAGATACCAGGAGTTTTAGGTTAGTGTAGAAACCCAGAAAATTCAGGCATTATAAAAGAAGTAAAATGCTGTGAGCATATTCATCACACAGTAAACTTAATCAGACAAACACAACACTACTTAGTCATCTGAGTTAATTTGACTGGGCAAAAATCACCTTTTCCAGCTAAGAATGCAAAGGAAAGAGCAATTTAATGTCCAGATATACAAATTTATAAATAAATAAAATTTAAAATTATCACTTCATATCATTAACAGACCAGCATACACAAATGTAAAACCATAAAAAATGGGACTACAGCCAACAGTTGTAACTTTATGAATTTAATTCACTGGATACCTTGATATCACACCTCCTAAACCAGAAGTAAGGAAAATTTTATGACATCGCTTTTGCCAACAAGAACCAGATCTGTAATGAAGCTCATAAATGTTGCCATCACAACCAGCCAAAAAAATTCTTCCTTTGTCAGTGCAACATACCCTTTGTAAGAGAGAACATGATCCGTCCTTTGAAGAAAATTGAGGGATTTTTTTTTTTATTTTGAAAATTAGAAACATACCCTTTGTTAATGAGGTTCGATAAGTATACCATTGATTTTGAAAATTTGTTTTTATGCATGTCTGGGAAATTTCAAGGCTAAATTATACAGAATACCCCTGAACTTTGTACTTTATATAAAAATACCCTTGAAAATACACTCAAGACTTGAGCTACCAAAAGAGTTAAAAAAAAAAACTACATTTACTATAAGTATTCTGATTTACTAAATAAATGGAATTGAGAGAATTTCCTTTGATTTTCAGGAACAAGGATGAATAATCAATGAAAAAGGAATGAAGAGGTTTATCCGTGCAAGCTTCAAACCAAAGTCAAGGATAGTGTGAAGAATTGATGAGTATATGTGCTGAAATTTGAGATTCTGCTGGCTGTCTTTTTTGGTTTAAGCCCCGTTTTAGCGATACCTTATTGAGATGTGAATGCATGATTAAGAAAATGGTATGTGTGTTGTGAATGCTTGATTGCATGTATATAATAAATAAGTGCAGGGATACTTTACTAGCTTTGTCTTCCTTTGTTGATTTGCCGTGACTTACCTATGATTCACTTAGTCCAAACCTAGCCTAGATAGAGTTAAAAAAGGATAGGAGGTACTCTTTAGAAATTGAGATGGTTTAAACAGATTTGTCTTGTCAAACATGATTTAGGAGCCTATTGTCTAGCCACAATGAACTAAATCCCTTTAGAAAAAGGGTTGACATTAACATAACTTGTTGTCACTCCGAAGGGAGCCGTTGAACTTAGAAACTAAGTGTAGAACCATAGAAACATTAGCTCACCGGTTCTAGTAAGGCCTAGTTATCACATTGCTTACCAAAGAAAGGGTTTAGAGATCAGAAGAGCAAAGTCGGCTAGGTCAGAGCGTCGGGTTCCTCCGATAGCAGAGTTTTCGTGGGGAACCCCTCACTTTTGGCCGAAGCCACACCTAAACCCCGTAGAGATCAGGAGCGCCAAGCCGGTTAGGTCAGAATGCGTTGGGTTCCTTTGGTATGAGAGCTTCCGTGAGGAACCCTTCCCTTTCGGCCGAAGCCACACCTAAACCTCGTAGAAAGCAGGAGATCCCAGCCGATTAGGTTAAAATGCGTTGGGTTCCTCTATCATTTGATTGGAGTGTTCTTAGTAAATTTGAGGTGATTTATGAAAAATTGATTGTTCGGGAATAAATTCTTTTATATTACCTTAACTCTAGCCTTTTTATTTTTATTTTAAATCTTACTTCGATTGAATAATCATTATTATTTTAAATCTAGCATGCATTTTGTATTATGGGTTGTTTTAAAATTGATTTTAATCCTTTTTTCTTCTTTTAGTCTTTTGTTAGACAATGACTTTTTAGGATACATTTTTAATTTAAATTTATCTGTTAGCTTTCTTCCATATTAAGAATTCTTTTGAAAGTTTGAGTTTCTTTAATTTTTTTTCTAATCCTTTGATGTGGGATGTCTTTTTAAGAGACATTATTAACTTACATTGCTTTGCATTATGGATTATTTTGAAGTTTTGAGTTTCTGCTTTTTCTTTATTTCGGTCTTTGTTGTGCGAGATGTCTCTCTTTATGTAATTAATTTAGGTTTGTTAATTTTTTTACTTTGCTTGTATTTTTTTTTATTATGGATTGTTTTGAAATTTTAAGTTTCTTCTTTTTCTTTTTTGTGATCCTCTGTTGTGTGATGTCTTTTTAGGAGACATTTTTAATTTAGATTTATTATTTGTTTTAGTTTGTTTTTTTCATTATGGATTGTTCTTAATTTTTGAGTTTTTTTTGTCCTTTGTTGTACGATGACTTTTTATGAGACATTTTTAATTTAGATTTATTATTTTTTAGCTTGCTTAAATTTGTATTATGGATAATGGTTCTAAAATTTTGAGTTTTTTCTTCTTGTTTTGTTATTTGTTTTACGATGTCTTCTTATGAGACTTTTTTTTATTTAGATTTATTATTTTTTAGCTTACTTGCATTTTGTACTATGGATTGTCCTGAAATTTTGAGTTTATTCTTTTTCTATTTTTGTTGGTCATTTT
This sequence comes from Cucumis variabilis, assembly GCA_037974545.1. Taxonomy (NCBI): domain Eukaryota; kingdom Viridiplantae; phylum Streptophyta; class Magnoliopsida; order Cucurbitales; family Cucurbitaceae; genus Cucumis; species Cucumis variabilis. The sequence goes on from JBBPDI010000003.1 coordinate 17,961,266, forward strand.
TTGTTGTGTGGTCCTTTTAGGAAACATTTTTAATTTAGATTTATTATATTTTTAGCTTGCTTTGCATTTTGTGTTATGGATTGTTTTTTAAAATTTTGGGATTTTTTTTTTCTATTTTTGGTCATTTCTTATGCGATATTTTTAATGAATGAGACATTTTTAGTTTAGATTTGTTATTTAGCTGTAAGCATTATTGATTGTTTTGAATTTTTGAGTTTCTTTATTTTTTGAGTTCTTTGTATGGGATGTCTTTTATGAGATCTTTTTAAGGGGAATTTACTTAAATTTAATCAAACCCTTTAACCGGTTTAATTAATTAAAGTTTTCTTATTATTCAAATTACATGCATTTTGGGTATCTAATTACGATTAATATTGAACATCGTCTCGGATCTAATATACAACCCGGTATTCAATCTTACAAGCTTTCCCTTTCTCAGGTTTTTCTATTCTTTTTCTTTTTTTTTCTTTTTGAATATTTTAGAAGCCACCCCTGAACCACGTAGGAAGTAAGAGAGCCAAGCTGGTTAGGTCAGAATGCGTCGGGTTCCTCTGGTATCAAAGCTTTCATGGGGAACACTTCATTTTCAGCTGAAGCCACACCTAAACCTCGTAGAGATCAGGAGAGCCAACCCGACTAGGTCACAATGTGTTAGGTTCCTTCGATATTAAAGCTTTCGTGGGCAACCTTTTACTTTCGGCCTAAGCCACACTTAAACCCTGTAGATATCAGGAGAGCCAACTTGGTTAGGTCAGAATGCGTTGGGTTCCTCCAGTTCTAGAGCTTTCGTGGGGAACCCTTGACTTTCGGACAAACCCATACCTTAATTATGTAGAAAGCAGGAGAGCCAATCTTGTTAGGTCAGAATGCATCGAGTTCCTCTGGGTTCAGAGCTTTCATGAGGAACCCTTCACTTTCGACTGAAGCCACCCCTAAACCACGTAGAAATCAGGAGAGCTAAGCCAGTTAGGCCAGAATGTGTTGGGTTCCTCTGGTATCAAAGCTTTCGTGGGGAACCTTTCACTTTCTGTCGAAGCCACTTTTAAGCCACGTAGAAATAGGAGAGCCAAGTCGATTAGGTCAGAATGTGTTCGGTTCTTCATATATCAGAGCTTTCGTAAGGAACCCTTAACTTTTGGCTGAAGCCATACCTAAACCCCGTAGAGATCAGGAGAGCCAAGCTGGTTAGGTCAGAATCCATTGGGTTCCTCCGGTATCAGATATTTCGTGAGGAACCCTTCACTTTAGAGGAAACCCACATCTAAACCCTAGAGAATGCAGGAGAGCCAAGCCGATTAGGTCAGAATGCGTTGGGTTCCTTTGATATCAGAGCTTACCAGTGAACCCTTCACTTTCCGCCTAAGCAAGACCTAAACCCCGTAGAGATCATCAGAGCCAACCTGGTTAGGTCAAAATGCATTGGGTTCTTCCGGTATCAGAGCTTTCATGGGGAACCCTTGGCTTTCGATCGAATCCACGCGTAAACCTCATAGAATGTAAGAGAGCCAAGCTGCTTAGGTCAAAATACGTCGAGTTCCTTCGATATCAGAGCTTTCGTGGGGAACCCTTCACTTCCGGTCGAAGCCACCCCTAAAGCCCTAAACCCCTAAAGATTAGGAGAGCCAAGCCGATTAGGTTAAAATGTGTTGGGTTCCTCCGGTATTAGAGCTTTCATGGAGAATCCTTCATTTTTGGCCGAAGCCACCCATAAACCACGTAGAAAGAAGGAGAGCCAAGCCAGTTAGGCCAGAAGGTGTCAGGTTCCTCTGGTATCAAAGCTTTCGTGGGGAACCCTTCACTTTCAGTCGAAGCCACTTCTAAACCACGTAGAAATTAGGAGAGCCAAGTTAATTAGGTTAGAATGCATTCGATTCCTCTGGGAGCAGAGCTTTCTTGAGGAACCCTTCACTTTCGATCGAAGCCACACCTAAATCCCGTAGAGATTAGAAGAGCCATGCTGGTTAGGTCAGAATGCGTTGGGTTCCTTTAGTACTAGAGATTTTGTGGGGAACCTTTGAATTTTGGACGAACCCACACCTAAACCCTGTAGAGATCAGGAGAGCAGACCCGGTTAGGTCAGAATCCATTGGGTTCCTTCGGTATAAGATCTTTCGTGGGGAATCCTTCACTTCTGACAGAACCCACACGTAAACCCTGTAGAAATCAGGAGAGCCAAGCCAATTAGGTTAGAATTTGTCAGGTTCTTTCGATATCGGTGCTTTCGTGGGGAACCTTTCACTTTCGGTCGAAGCCACCCCTAAACCAGGTAGAAAGCAAGAGAGCCAAGCTGGTTAGGCCAGAATGCGTTGGATTCCTCCGGTATCAGAGCTTTCGTGGAAAACCCTTTACTTTCAGTCGAAGCCACTCTTAAATCACATAGAAAGCAAGAGAGCCAAGCTGGTTAGGCCAGAATCTGTAGTGTTCCTCCAGTATCTGAGCTTTCGTGGGGAACCCTTCACTTTTGGCCGAAGCCACACCTAAACCATATAGAAAGTATAAGAGTCAAGCCGGTTAGGTTAGAATGCATCGGGTTCCTCCGGTATTAGGGCTGATGTGGGGAATCCTTCACTTTCAGCCGAAGCCACACCTAAACTCCGTAGAGATCATGAAAGCCATGTCGGTTAGGTCAGAATGCATTGGGTTCCTCTAGTATCAGAGCTTCCTTTACTTGAACTCTCTCTTTGAATTTGCAACTTTGTGATTATTTATCTTTTGATTTTATTTTGTTGCATACTAGCACACTAAGACGTCCTTTCCGCTTTGCACACACTTTAGTCTTCGTCGAAAATGGCGTCGTTGCTAGGAGTTCTTGGCACGTGTAGGAACTTTAGTTGAACCTTGCTGAAATTTTTGTTAGTTAAACAATTGAAAGCATATTTTCATTCTTTATGTTAATCCTATGTCTTTAAAAGATGAATATAATATATACATAATATAAAGTTTTGCATATTCTTGCCTCTTGAATTCATCTTTTCTTAAGTAGTACCATATAGAATCGAAAATATAAAAAGATCACCTGCTCTCTTTTCGTCTTCTTGCTTATAGTTTTACATGATCTTCACTCTTCTTGGTTTTTGATGCATGTCTTGTCCTCTAAATAACATAGAAAACTTTGAAGACATAGGATTAAAATAAAGAAGATTAAGAAAAGAGAAGAGAGAAAGAAACTTCAAAGAAAATACTTTAGGGTCAAACATTTCTCAAGAAGATCCACCCTTAGAACCCCAAACTTGAAACTGAAACTCGAAACTTGAAACTGAACCCTGAACCTCGAACCCCAAAATCAAACCCAATACCCTGAACCCCAACCCACGAATCCCAAACCCCCAACCCCAAAACCCTAATACTCCTAAACCCAAAACCCTGAAACCTTAAACCCCTAACCTCAAACCCTTTACAACGAAGCTCGAAATTGCGAACCCCGAACTGATTCATGAACCCTGAACCTCAAAATGTGAAACTCTAAACCTCAAACTGCAATTCGAAATACGAATCCAAAACACCGAACGTGAACCCCCAACCTGCAAACCCCTAAACTCTAAACCACGAAATCCAAAACCAAAAACCCCAAACCCCAAACCCAGGACCTCAAACCCTCCACCTCGGACTGCAAAATCCCAGACCCCGAACCGACTCATGCACCCTAAACCCCTAACACCAAACTCCTAAACCCTAAACCCTAAACCCTAAACCCTAAACCCTAAAGTACCCCTAACACCAAACCCCTAAACACCAAACCTCCACCCTAAACTCATAAACACCCTAAACGTTAACCCCTAAACCTTAAACTATAAACCCTAACCCCTAACCCTGATATCCTAATTTTGATACCTCAAATCCTGAATCCCAAACTTTGAACCCCAAACCTCAAAATTGTGAAACTTTGAGCCTCAAAACCCCTAAACCTCAAAACTCGAAACCTCTAAACCCAACCCACAACCCCAAACCAATAAACCATTAAACCTTAAACCCTAAATCTTAATCTCTAAATCCTAAAACCTAACCCTAAAACCTTGAACGCTAAACTTTGAACCCCGAACCTCAAAATCCCAAAAATCTGAACCCTGAAACCCTTAAACCTCAAAACCCAAAACCCCTAACCCCAAATCCTCCACATCAAAGCTTGAAATTGCGAACCCTGAACCGATCCTTGAACTCTAAACCTCAAAACCTGAAACCCTAAACCCTAAACACCTAAACACCTAAAACCCTAAACCCCTAAACCCTATGGGGTACACAGAATAGCTTTAGAAAAGCATTGGGAGCTCTGAAGGATACTACCACAGTTTCATTAGCTAAAGTTAA
>JBBPDI010000003.1:17977929-17998084 GCA_037974545.1 Cucumis variabilis
TTATACGGAGAGTTAATGTGAGCGCATTACGTGCGATGACCTGACTTAAGGACATATTGCATCTGTGTTACACACACATGAAATTATCAAGTCCAAACAAACCACCAATAGCTAGGAGATGAAAAAATTAGGTGTTCATAGAGGCCCTCATCTCAAACGTAGTCACAAATGGTGGAAGAATTAGGTATCTACTGAATACCCTCACCATAGGACCTTTGTGCACATGACTATAATACCCTCGTAGGGTTGCTATATGTATCTCATGATAAACTCGGTATAGACTTAAAACATTCACATCTCATGCTTATAAATCTTAAATATTAAAATCTCAAGTATGCTCAAACTCACATATTGAAGTCATCTTTCTTGTAAAACATATTTTTAACAATAATTTTTATCTTTCAATAACATTAGCTTACTAAAGGCATTTTATAAATTCATGCTTTTGAGCATACTTATTTCCTCAAGCTCAAACAATAACAATTACATTAGAAAGCATATTTGAGGTTCTTGAATTTAAATAATTTAGAAACTATTTTAAAAACATTTAAAAGGTCACTCACAGTACTCAATTAGCCTCTCAGCCTATAGATTTGTCCAATACATTCTTGTCCTAAAAATTGAGAATTTAAACCTAAATTAACCATCCAAAATAATTAAATAATTAAATAATACCAATTGAATTATGTTAAATATTGTTGTAAAATGTTCATAGTTGCTAATTCTTGCTCAAATTAATTAGGGTTGATATTGCTTTGTTGGAGTAGGTTGCTAGAGGTCATCATCAACAAATGAAATCGTCGAAAATGCTAAAAGGGGTAAAGTGGTTATTTTAAGTTTTAACAACCTAGTTGTAATAATTTTACTGTAAAAAATGAGTTAAAATAATTGTTACTTCTCTTTTTTAAAAAAAATATTTATTGTTTGATATTTTGATGAATAAATAAAATTTAAGAAAATTGTCAAAAATAGAAAAAGATTTATCTATTTTTGAATGAATAAATAAGTTTGTTGATTTAGTCTGTTAACCTTACTTCAAATCAAATTATTTTATTTACAAGTTTTTGGAAATTGTATACATAATTTTATTGAAAAATAAACTTTAAAGAAAAAATATGTATAAAAGATTAAAAAAAAAATAAAAATGTATCCAATATGAAAAAGAAAATTAAATAACAATGATAGAGAAACTTAAAATAAAAAATAAATTAACTTGAAAAAAAAAGTGCACAGTACACTTGAATAAAAAAAAGCAACAAAAATAATTTTATATTTATTTATTATTATATTATAATGAAAAAAAATATTGAAATAATAAATTAAAAAGATTAAATGACAATAACTTAAGATTGACATTAGTCCAAAAAAAATACTTGTTGATAACTTTTGTATGAATTAAAAACAATAACTTAACATCTACATTAATATTGTAAATTTAGAATTCGACAAAAGGTATAATTGTTTGAAAAAGATTTTCCTCTTAAGCCACTTTTAATATATAGGATAAGGATAAGGATAAGGATATATTTTTACCTTTAGTAAAACAAAATATATCTATAAAATAAACTTGGTCAATCTCAATGATAGACATCATTTATTTCAAATAATTGAGGGTGAAATTTTGAGGTAAAATAATTATATTTTGAATATGTCAATGATGTTATGAGAATGAAAATAGCCTTAGTATTTCAATAAGTACCATATAGTAAATTGGGATCATGTGTTACATATCATTTATTTCAAGAGCTGACATGTCAGATGTGAAATTTCCATGTACCATTTATTTTGATAATTAACACATAGAATTGGAAAATATGTGTATGTATGAGGAGGGGATCAAATATTTAACTAACAATGCAACATGCGACTTAGTTTTACTCGTTTTAGCATAAAAATATATGTTCAATTAGATCCTGACAATAAAAGATTATAATAAATGTTGTTTTAGTTCAATCTCTACTTTTTCTTTGTATGGTAGATATATACTTTAACAAATTAAGTTATCTTGAAATTTTTTTTGGCTTCCATAACATGTTTGTAGTTTGGCTTCCTTGAATTTTTTAAGATATTTGAATAAAGAGGAAAAACAATTGAAATTACGACAATAAAATTAAGATGACAAAATTAAGTGAAATGAAATTGATTATCCTTCTTCAAGGTTTTTTATTCTCTCTTTTTACCTATTTCCTTAAATTAAAATACTGTGAATGAAGTTGCAGAGGGTTAATGCGTTTGGGTTAATGGGTTGTTCGATCAAATCTGATTTTCTTCTTTATTTCTGCAGCACTTTTGGATTGCCATTTCAATCATCTTCTTTGATGCTGCTACAGTATTTACTGTATTGAAGCTTTGTGGTAAATTTTAATTTTCCACATTTAGATTGCATAGTCTTTTAGTTTGATTTTAAGTAATATGGGGTTGTGTGGATGGTTATGTAGATTGCTTTTTTATTTTTTAGAAATAGTGGATGGTTATGTAGATTGCTTTTTTATTTTTTAGAAATAGTGGATGGTTATGTATATATATGGATTGTTGGTTTAATTTCTAGTATTCAAGTTTATAAGATCATCATTTTTGTTCTGATCTTATGTCTACATGTTGTGGACAACAAAAATTTCATCTTCTTAAAGGATTAACATTGTTCTAGCTAGTAGGAAAATATGAGTACTAGATAGTTACTTTTTTAATTATGTATGCATATGATCGAACACTGAAAGAATTGATCTTATCTTATTAATGTTTTGATCATGTTAACCTTTGTAAGGAACGTTGGTGCCCTTGGCCGGTGGGACTTATTTGTAAATTTTATGTTTTCCTATCATGTTTTATTTAAATTTCATGTTTTATTTGGAGCAATATTTAGTGTAGGAGCAAAATCCCCAAGTGTGAAATTTTTGGTAAAATTGGCAACCGACTTTGATATTATAAAATGTTGACGCATATATTGTTGGTCTAATTGTTTGTAGAATGATTGAAGTCATATTCGGTTGAAAGCCTAAGCGATCATGTAGATAGTCAGACAATCAAATAGTAACCTAAGTGATCGTCGAAGGTTGAAGAGTGTGAGGGTATTTAGAATTTCTTATTTAAGTCTTGTATTAGGATCTTGTTTCATATCCTGTTGTAGAATGTATATATAAACACAACATTAAAATTTCATTTTGTATATACATATGTAAAAGAGAAATATTGTAGTTTCTAAAAGAATATTATTTTTTTTGATTTGTTGGTAAGAAAATAATATTTATCTACACAGATCCATAATGTCAGTTTTTAATTATTTGGCGTAAAAAAAAGACAATAATGCAACAATTTAATAAAAATAAACCAAAAAACAAGCCTTTAATGTCGGTTTAAAAACGACATCAAAGCCCAACTGACATTAAAGGCCTTTAATAACATTGTCAAAGATGTTGGTTTAAACACAACATTAAAGGCTATTAATGTCGGTTTTAAATCGACATTAAAGAGGTTTTTAATGTCATTTTTAAACCTACATTAAAGACCAATTAACATTAAAGGTCTTTAATAACACTAGCAAAGATGTTGGTTGCCAACCGACATTAAAGGCCCACAATGTACTTTTTAGCACTTTACAGGTTTACAATATTTGAATAAGTTTGTACTTATATGTGGGTTCATTTTTCTTCAGACAACAACATCATATACAAAATGAGAACGTAGTTATGCATCTTACCTTTCAGAGCAGGTTTGTTTGTAACATAGTAGATATATGTAATTCCGTAGGTTTTTTTTAAAAATCATATCCATGTGCATAGTTCATATTTCTAGTTTTCTTTTTGCAGACTTTGTTTATTTTGATTGTTTATGCTATTTGTTTAATGATGTTCTCAATTAAACTGATGATAATTGAGAAATATTCTAATCTCCATCTCATGATAATAGCAATACTCAACTTGAACCATTGATTATGCAAGGGAGAGCACAAACTAGACTGGTGCACAAGGCTGATGACAAAGCAAGTCATAATATATTTTTAGCCAAATAGTTATTTTGATCAGCTTAAAAGCAGCAACATTTAGGCAATTTTTGTTTTTAATTGTAAACTAAATTGTTACTTATTGTTGTAGAAATAGGGATATAGAGAGTGTGATCACAATTGATTTGCATGGGCAACATGTCAAACAGGCAACAACACTTCTTAGAATGCACCTGCCAATTGCTATATTTTTATGCATTCCTTCCTGATTATAATATTTTTTTATACAATCATCTTCACTGTTTTGCTCACTAATATTGCCATGGTCGACACTCTTGCCGCTCATCAATCCGTTAGTCATCTTTTTTCTTGTAATGTTCGTCTTTTGATTTTGGATTGTTTTATCAAGATTTGTTTTACATCCTAGATACCCATAAGACATGCACATCTAGAACACCTAATATTTTGTTAGTTAGGCCATCTATGAAAACCGCCAAGGTCATAATTGATGTCAATAAGGGTAGCTTATCTGTAGAATTTGGTGAAGATAGGATATCATTTAACATTAATGAGTCTATGAAATATCATATAGAGAAATTTTTTCTCAACTACCTTGATTCTTTCAAATCTATTCCCATGGCCTTCGATAGCTTGTTTGGAAGCCATTTTGAGAACCATGTTGTTGAATTTGAGACTTTTGAGAATCTTTTGTATGATGAATATGCTTCTTGTAAGAATTCTTTTTGTGAATATGACCGTGCATGTTTTAATGAAGGAAATGTTTCTTTTTTAAGAAAATTGTGTTTTAGATGAATCCTTGTTTGAACTTGAATATGAGCTAGCTTTAGGAGAAGATAAGAACTCATTTTTAGATAGTTTCATGTACCTTGATAAATTCATCCAAGTGGATTTTAAAAAGAATCTAAGACTAGCTCTAGAACCTTTATATGCACCTAGTCATAATTCTTTGAATATTGACAAAGAGGTTGAACATGTTCTAGATTCTTTTTTGTTTGCTAAAACAGAGGCTTCTTTGGAACAAAACATGTATGTTGAAATAATTTCCCTTTAGAGCATGTTGGCATGATAGTTGAATATGACTCCTTTTTTAAAAAAATGATTACTTGATGAGTGATAACATTGAAAAGATTTCTTTGTAATATTTTGTTCATGAAAATCTCTCTCATAATGCTTCCACCCATGTTAGTGACTTGAAAAATGTGATTTGTGACAAACTTTCTATTGTTGAAACTTTGCATGTGAGCAATTTAGAGTTAGAAAGTTTGGATAATAATGTTGATTCTTTCAAGATTGTGTTAATGACCACATTGTAGAAGCTTTTGGTCATTCTTCTCTCTATAGTGTGCATGAGCTTAACTACCTAGAAAAAGTTGATAATGAGCATGAGTTAGAAGATGAAACTGCAAGCTTAGAATAAAATGATTTCTTTGACTTTGATTCTTCATTGAGGCTTTAAACTTTAGGCATGTTATCAACTACATATTTTCAAAGCAAAAATATGCAAGGTATAAAACTTTTTCATCTAACATTTCTTGCTTTCCTCTTAATGATGATCACCCACTCCTAGCACTAACTTCCTCCACCGATAGTCAACCAAATCTTGAAAGGTCTTTAAGAACCACACAAAGAGGAAAGAAACCCTTGGTCATTGATTCGAGTTGAATTAGAGAGAGTACGATCGTGCAATCGACCTTAAACAATGCAAAATTTTACTGCTTTCTTTTAAATTCTGCACAATTTTTTTGAATTTTTAGTTTAACCTCTTTAATATAATTTGATAAAAATTCTTGTTTTATTTTTGTAGGAATAAAGAAAAATAAAGTATAACCAAACTTGAAACAATTGCAAGCAAGCTTCCATGAAGAACTAGATTACAAGGAGAGGTTTTATGTTCCCCTTCTCTTTTTCCTTTTTTCTTTTTTTTTCATCCTTAGAATCTTGTGTAAAATGCTTTGAGGACAAAACAAATTTTTAGGTGGGGGGGTGGGGTTGTAGCCTTGCATGTTTCATGTCTTTTGAGAAATTTTCATTTTGCCAAAAAATGCCCAAATTTTAAAACTTTTCATATGCTCTATTCTTGGAATAAATACCATGCTACTTTGCTTTCTAGCTTAGAAAAGCATCTTTACCCAACCCTTGAGCATCGAGCTTGGGTTTGTGATTGTGTTTGTTATTTGAATATCTAAAATATGTTGAAAATGCATACTTTGATAGCTTAGAAATGAGTAGAACACATGCTATTCATTTTCTGAATATTGTGAATTCTGTACATACTTAATAATATGTGCTGAAAATATGTGCAACTATTGTATATATATATATATACCCCTCTTTTGGTTATACACACTTGTATATGATTGTTTGAATGCCAAGTATGATTGCTAGCGAATGCTTGATTGCTTGTATAAAAGAATAAATGCATGGATGCCTTTTCTTAGCTAGTCTTCTTTGTTGCTTAACTAGGATGTGCCTATGATGCACTTGTCTAAATCTTGCCTAGGTAGATTTTGAAAATGATAGAAAATATTTTTAGAAGTTGAAGACAGTCATAAATTTCTTGTCCAAATATCTTGTCCAATTAAACCATGAGGAGTCTTGTCTAGCCACAATAAAAATGGAAGTCTTATGTAAAAGGTAGGCATTCAATCAAGCTCATTGTCACTTCAAAGGGAACAATCACACTGGAACTAAGTCAAGAACCCTACACAAGGGTAGCCCACCGGTTCTAGCAAGACCTAGTTACCATTTGCATAACACAGAAAGAAAAGAATGCCTATCTTAACCACAAAAAAAGAGAAAAATTAAGAAAAGAAAAAGAAGCAAATGCAAAATGCACAATAGCCCATAGAAAGTATGAGAGTTTAAGTCGGTTAGGTCAGAATGTGTTGGGTTCCTTAGGTATCAGAACTTGCTTGGAGAACTCTTTATTTTTGGTCGAAGCAATAGTAGCCTGTAGAAAGTAAGAGAGTTAAGTCAGTTAGGTCAGAATGTGTTGGGTTCCTTCGATATCAGAACTTGCATAGGGAACTCTTCACTTTCGACAGAAGCAACAATAACCCATAGAAAGTAGGAGAGTTAAGCTGGTTAGGTCATAATACATTGAGTTCCTTCGATATCAGAACTTGCATAGGAAACTCTTCACTTTCGATTAAAGCAACATTAGCCCGTAGAAAGGAAGAGAGTTAAGTCAGTTAGGTCAAAATGTGTTGGGTTCCTTCGGTATCAGAGCTTGCGTAAGGAACTCTTCACTTTCGGCTAAAGCAACAATAGCCCGTAGGAAGTAGGAGAGTTAAGTCGGTTAGGTCAGAATGCGTTAGGTTCCTTCGGTGTTAGAACTTGTGTAAGGAACTCTTCACTTTCGACCGAAGCAACATTAGCCCTTAGAATGTAAGAGAGTTAAGTCGGTTAGGTCAAAATGGGTTGGGTTCCTTCGGTATCATAACTTGCGTAGGAAACTTTTCACTTTCAGCTGAAGCACCATTAGCTTGTAGAAAGTAGGATAGTTAAGCCAGTTAGGTCATAATGCGTTGGGTTCCTTCGGTATCAAACTTACGTAGAGAACTCTTCACTTTCGACCGAAGCAACATTAACTTGTAGAAAGTTGGAGAGTTAAGCCGGTTAGATCAGAATATGTTGGGTTCCTTTGGTATCAAAACTTGCATAAAGAACTCTCCACTTTCGATTGAAGCAACAGTAGCTCGTAGAATGTAGGAGAGTTAAGTCGATTAGGTCAAAATGTGTTAGGTTCCTTTGTTATCAGAACTTACGTACGGAACTCTTCACTTTCGACCAAAGCAACAGTAGCTCGTAGAAAGTAAGAGAGTTAAGTCGGCTAGGTCAGAATGCGTTGGCTTCCTTTAGTATCAGAACTTGTGTATGAAACTCTTCACTTTTGACAAGTCGATAGCTAGCTTTCTTTTAATGATAGAATGAAACTTAGAATAGCTTTAGATTGATTGTCGAGGCATAAAGTTAAACTTACTTAGTTGACTTGTTGAGTTTATTGTAGAAATGTAGGAGGCTCTATTGGCTTTATCAATAACTAAGGTGAGCATCATGGTCAAGTTGAGGCCATAACCAATGGGACGAACCAAGACTCAGCCTTAATCAATAATGATCAGTACAAATACACATTTTTATAGCACGAGAGATAATGTACATACAATGCATAGTATTTATAGCTTATGTTTTGAGTTTTTTTTTTTTGTGGTAAATAGTCCTTGTGCTCTTTCATTCTGTGTATGTTTACAATTATCTTTCCTCCCTAATTAATGACTGCTCACAAGGAGAACTGAATAAAGTTGTTTCAGAAAACGATGCACAAATTGACATGAGAACTGAAAGTTTGCTTCATGGACATCATGAATTTTACCTATTTTGATGTAGCTACTTGCAAAGCAACTTGGTTGTGATATAGATGATATATCTGATTTTGACTTGCAAGTATGTGATGCTCAACCAAGTGTGATTGGTGGCACTATGGGAGAATTCGTGTTCTCTGGCAACCTTGACAATTTATGCATGACATTTTGCTCTTTGAAGTTTGTATTTTGCCAAACCACTTCTTTAAACACTAAAATTTTATATTTTGTCAAAAGCATTAAATAAGTGTTTTTAAGAAAAAAAAAAGAGTTTTGGAACACCTAAAAAAGTATTTCAAACAATGCTTAATGCTTTATCACGAATTACAACTTCCTTCAGCTCATACCCTACGATATTTAACTTTTCCTTACAATTCTTTTTTTTCTTTTTCTTTTTATTGATATTATTAAAATTTTACCACAACTCATCAGCTAAGACTCAAATTGATAACCATTGTCTTTTTATTTTAAAAATTAAATACATAAAAATTGCTTACACTTTTAAGATTAATGGCGATTTAGAAGAATGATGATGGTTCATTTGTGACTTTTATTTGTGGTTCTAAGCCTCTAAAATTTTGTTCAATTATAATACTATATCATATAAGTACTACACTAGGAACTTAACAAAAACTTGTTTGCTTTAGATGATCCCTTATATGACTCAACTTCTTTTTCCCAGTGTTTTTATTCACTTAGAAAGTCATTTCAAACTCAGTACTTTATATTTGATTTGTGAACTTTAATCACTATGGTTTCTTTACCTATGCATTGCCAAATCAAGTACAATACCATAAAACTTCTTGGACTAATGAATTGAATTAATTAAAATGGCATAATTTTCCAAGCCTTGTATTTAAAATTAAAATGATTTATGATATATTTTTCTAATTCTACTACTTAGATTGCTTTGGTACTATAGTTGTTAAACTTGGGCACTTGGTTTCCATTTCGGATCATTAAGTCTTTTTTTCCTTTCAATTTTTGGTAGGTTATGAGTTGGAAAAGCTCACACTTAAGCATTCTTAGGTTGTTTTTATAACTTAGGCACCTTTTGCACACCACTTAGGTTGGTTTGGCACTATAGTTGTTGTCTTATTCCAAAATTTCAATAAAGCTTCTAGCCATTTCTTTAAAAAAGTATTGCATGGTGCAACTCCTTGTTCTCTAACTTCTTGAAATACAGCTCCTTGATTACCTTGTTGGTTATTTAAATTGGGTTCTTTTTTATATCCAACATTTTCTCCAATTTCTTAGCTAACTCCTTTTTCATGTTGTTGTAATCTAGGTTCTTCTCCGATATCTTGATTATTAGCTTGTTGGTTTTCTAAATAAGTTCTTCTTGATATCCAGCTACTTCACCAACTTTTTGTCTAATATTATGTATGCATGTACAAACATGTATGTATGTGTACACATGTACATACATGTATGTATATATCTTGTAATCCAACTTCTTAATTACTTTATTGGTTTTTTAAATTGGATCTTTTTTATATCTAACATTTTCTCCAATTTCTTGCCTAACTCTTTCTTCATGTTGTTGTAATCTAGATTCTTCTCCAACATCTTAATTATTAGCTTGTTGGTGTTCTAAATCGACTTCTTTTTTATATCCAACTCCTTCACCAACTTTTTGTCTAATATCATATATGTATGTGTACATACATGTACGTACATACATACATACATATATGTATGTATATACATAGAGATATATACATAAATATATGTATATACATAGAGATACATACATATATGTATATATCTTGAAATCTAGCTCCTTAATTATTTTGTTGGTTTTTTAAATTGAGTTCTTTTTTATATCCAACATCTTTTCCAATTTCTTACCTAACTTGTTTTTCATGTTTTTGTAATCTAGGTTCTTCTTCAACGTCTTGATTATTACCTTGTTGGTTTTTTAAATCGAATTCTTTTTTATATCCAACTCCTTTACCAATTTTTTGTCTAATATTATGTATATACGTGTGTACATACATGTATGTATGTATATATATATATATATATATCTTGAAATTCAGCTCCTTGATTACCTTGTTGGTTTTTTAATTGGTTCTTTTTTATATCTAACATTTTCTCCAATTTTTTATCTAACTCTTTCTTCATGTTGTTGTAATCTAGGTTCTCTAACATCTTGATTATTAGCTTGTTAGTTTTCTAACTCAGGTTCTTCTTGATATCCAAATCCTTCACCATGTATGTATGTGTGTACATACATGTATGTATGTGTATGTATGTATACATACATGTATCTACATAGAGATATATCATCAAAACAAAAATGTCACATCCCACTATCCAAAATCAAAATAGACCTCTTAAAAATGTCTTAAACATATATAAAATTGAGTAAATTATAAAAGAATTGCATAGGTTAAAGTATCATCCCATCAACAACATGCACTTGAAAGTATCACTTTACTATCCAATTGAATGATTAATAGTCTAATGCAAGAAAAGAGTAAAGAAACTAATTATTTGTATTCTATCTCATTCAAAAGATAGATATTATAGCTGAGACAGAACATCCCACAATAAAGTAGGAGTCACTCTAAAGAGGGGAAATTCCAAAATTTCGATAAAGCTTTTAGTCATTTTTTTAAAAAAGTATTACCTAGTACAGCTCCTTGTTCTTCAACTTCTTGAAATCAACCTCTTTGATTACATAGCTGGTTTTATATTTCATATTCTTCTCGAAATCTAACTCCTTGATTACCTTGTTGGTTTTCTAAATCAGGTTCTTCTTGTTATCTATCTACTTCTTCAACTTCTTGCTTAACTCTTTCTTTATATTCTTACAATCCCAAGTTTTTCTCCAACCTCTTGATTATTACCTTGTTAGTTTTCTTAATCAAATTCTTCTTTATATGCAGGTTCTTCACCAACTTCTTGTCTAACTCCTTCATGGTTTTCTTGCTCAGATTCTTCATGAAATTTAACTTCAACTTCTTCATCCAAATTCCTCAAAATCACAAAAGGGTTATGAGCATTTGTATGCACACATCATATGCCTTCGGATCACGATACCAATTGGGTAACTAGTCTCCTCGCACACCTCCAAATGGAGGAAACCACCTAAATAATTTTTTCATCATATGTGAATTTTAATAAATGAAATATGTTTGATATAACAGAGATGACAATGCATGAAATTCCAAGAACATTGCAACCAATGAGATGAGAAATATGTAATTAAAAAATGAATCACACGAAAAAATGTAAAGAAAAATTAAAAAAATAAAACCAATTATGTAATATTTACGATTTAAATTAAATATATTACGACAATAAAATCTTTAAACAAAAACATATATTTAAACATTATTAAAACACACATAATGTTTAAATATGGTAACTACATAATAGCAATAATTTTAAATAGATAAAAAAAAGTGTATTTTATAACAACTTATATACATAGTAAATAACTTATATACAGTATATCACGTATATACAAAGGAATATGAATTGCTTCATGCACATTTTTTTTTTCACATTTGTGTTTCATTTAATTGTTTTTCTATTTAATTTAATTATAGAATGACCAAATTATTTTATTTTAATTTATGATTTTTCAATCACATATTTTTTATTGATTTTTTAAATTTTTCACAAAATTAATTTGTTTCTTTTTAAAATAATGTGAAGAAGTTGTAGTTGGATTTAAAGAAAAACCATAAATTAATTAAACAAGAGGTTGGTGAAATATTTGCACAAAATGAATAATTTTTATTATAAATGGTAGAAAACTTTATTAAAAATTTGGAATTTCACTTTTTAGAGTGGCTTCAGTATATTGTGGAATATTCTGTTTAGGGTATGATATTTATCTCTTGAATAACATAACATACAAAAATTAGTTTTTTACATTATTTTTTTATATATGGATTTTATCTATTTCATTGGTATCAGAGTTATCTTAAATTTTAATTGAAAATTATAACATTTATATTGGTTAGCTAGCATTTTATATTGTGCATGTAATTTACAAAATATATGTTTTCGACTTTACATTAAATAAATTAAATTTATGATTTATATGATGTACCATGGATATAAGATATTATATAATACATTACACGTTGTATAGTACACTAAATATAATATTATAGGTGTGTTTGCATAATTAAATATATATTATTGTTTAATAATTTTATTTATGTAATCTATTTTATTTATATGTTTTTCTTAAATGTTTTTTTTTATTTTGTTTAGTTTAATTTATTTTTAAATTATATTTCTCTCATTCATTGGTTGTCATCTCAGATACGACAAATATATAATTATATTAATTAAAATGGATACTATACACTGCACATTTATGAAAATATAATTGATAATATGATAAAAATAAATTATAAATTAAATTAGAAAAATTAAAAAGTCATTTTATAATTAAAGCAAATGAAAAACAAATAAAAAATTCAAGTAAATAACATGGTAACTACATAATAGTGAAAAGAATAATCATTTTATTCAATATTGATAATACGATCACAATATCCAAATTTTAATTTGAAACAATATACATTTAACTGATAGATGACAAATTTGTTTAAAAAGTTAAACAATACGTTCATCCGTATCTAAAATCGTACAGATTCCAATATTAAAGAATTCGTCAAAGATTTGATATTCTAGCTTAATCTTTGAAAACTTTGATAGATAAAATATTATTAGGTACATCCACTCAATTCACAAACAATTTTTCATGCTTTCCTTGTTATGAGCATATATATACAACACTTCATGTCTTCCGCTCACGAGATCCAAGTGAATAACCGATCTACTCAAACGCTTCCAAATAAAAAAAATCTATCTAAATAATATCTTATATATAGTGGATATTATGTATATCATGTATATAATGTAAATACAATATAATAAAAATTGTTTCACTTATCTTTTTTTTATTTAAATATTTTTTTATTTGCTTTCATTTAAAATAAAATAATCATTTTTCTGTTTTAGTGTATGATTATTTTAATCATATTACTAATTATATTCTAACATATTTTTTTAATAATTTTTTTTCATAAATTTAATATTTTTTAAAAAAAGTAATGTGTAGAAGTTGAATTTGAATTTAAAGAAAAATTTAAACAAAAAAATCATTAATAAATTAGATAAAATATCAAAAAAAAAAGTAGCTGCATTAGATAATGTTTTTTAAAACAAATTGCTGAATGTTTTTATTCAATGTTTGAAATTTTTATTTGTAAAATAGTTTCAAATATATTGTGAGTTGTTAAATTTAAGATCTAATAGCAACTCTGGATATGTGAAATTTTTTTTGTAATATTTTCTTTTTGGGACACTTTATTACATATTTTTTATAAAAAAAACATTAATTTTCTAAAAAAAATTATTAAAAAAATTGTGAAAAATATAATTAATTATATGATTATAAAAAATCATAGATTAAAATAAATAATTTGTTAGGTTATTTTTTGTATGAAAAAAAAGTAATATATATGCACTATATATATTATATATAATGTATATATGTATATAAATATTTTATACGTTATAGATACCGTATTTTGTTTTACATTTTTTAAACGATTTATATTGTAAATCTTAAATTTTAAATTTTTATTTAAAAAAAAGCATTCTCCCACTCTCCGACTTCGCTATCTTCATCATCACGCTTATTTAATCTCACGATGTCACGTTATTCTACTCTCTTAAGTTCTCTCACTCTCTCACCTTCTCCCATTTTCTTTTCACGGTATTTCATTTCACTTCACTCAAGAATATGAAAAGTAAACTATATATGTGTCCTAAATCTGGCCTTATAAAAAGAAAATGATGAAATTTTGGAAAGGGGGACTTGTATCGGTAAAAAAAAAAAATCTTTTGAATCTGTTTGTATTTTGGAAAAAATTTGAGAAGATCGAAGCGTTTTCTATTAATTGGATTTAAGGCAGGCCTGGTAAATTTTTTTAAAAATTTATGTTGATTTAAATTACTACCAGATTTATTGTATTTTTTTTTATGATCGATGATTCTGCGTTAATTATTTGGCACCCATTTGGATGCTGTGATTATTGGTTTGAATTAGTCATTTAGTGTTTTACTATGTTAATTAATTATTTTTTGCTACTGTTAATTATTCTTGGAATTACCCATTTGCTTGATGTGTTAAATATTTCATTTGACACTCTCTTACATTAATTAATTATCATGTTGGTCTTTAGCACCCATTTAGTATGTGTTTTAATTATTTGACATTTATTTTCTATTAGCACCCATTTGATATTATGGTGTTCATTGCTTGTTCGTTTGAAATAGAGATTGGCATAAACCTTACTGATCGTGATGAGGTTAAGTTAGGGTGTATATATATTCTCTCTATCTTGCTTGAACTCATATCTACAGCAAGTGATAATCCCACCATTTGGAGGAATTGTTCGAAGACAATTTCACTATTCAAATTTATGCTAAAATTTTCATGGAGGTTGATCATAATCAACCCCATCCACACCATCAATCATATAACCATTTGTAAATAACAAAAACGACACATATTTGTTTGCCATTTTCTGTATATAAAAAAAATAATAAACACAATCTGGCAACCAATTTAATTCAAATAAAGGTTTACAGAAAAGATAATAAAATATATGAAATTAGGATTTAAAAAAATATAAAAAAATAATAAAAATACAAAACATCTGAATTTTTAAAATTCGAACTAAATCTAGGAAAGATTTATTATCTCATTTATAATTTAAAAGAAAGATTTATTATCTCATTTATAATTTAAAACTAAAAAAAGTAAGGTCATAGATTTAAAACAATTATGATTTGAAATTTATAAAAAAAAAATTGAAAAGTCAGCTAAATATTTGAAAAGTTAACAAAATATTTTAATAAGAATTTTTTTTTCTGTTAAAATAAATTATTGTTTTTACTATTTAAAATAAATGATTTTTTTACGATCACAAATAAATGATTTGATTGTATTTTTTGTTAACTTAGTTTTACATTTGTTTTTGTCTATTACTTCTCTTATCTACACTAATAGCTATTAAAAAGTGACGATATGTGAAAAAATGGACTTCTATACCCTTTAAAATTCAAACTAATTATCAAATGATTCTTTTCCACTATTTTATTTACCCAAATTTAAATCTTTTTACTTTCTTCTAAAGCAATTAAATTCAAACTTTTATTATTATTTTTATTCTACAGTAGTTAAATTACATTAAATATCCACAAAATGTAACTTTCTATCATGTTAATTACTGACTATCTATATTAATTATATTTAATTTAATAATAAAATTTTAAGAAATTTTGTAACCTCCGCTACTCCTACTCAACTTTTTTCCCCTACAAACACTTGAGGATCTTTTTTTTCTTCGTTTGTTTTATTTGTTCTCTCAATTTATTTATTTATTTTTCATGTTTCCACTATTTGGTTGAATAAATGTTCCTATTATATGTTTTAAGTTATTTTATTATAACTAAAATTGTTAAATTTTTCCTATTACATCTTTTTCTTTTTCTTTGCATGTTATTAAAAAAAATTAGTTCAATTTTCAAGGAAAAAGTCAACAAAAACTTTCACTGCTTTCACATTCTATTCAACTACCATCCTAAAAACTTTTTTTTTAGTTAATTATATCTTTTTATGATTTATTTTTATCAATATTAAGCATATCATTCTAAATTTTTAATTACTTCAATTTACAAAAATGTAAATATCTAATAACATGAAAAACGTTCAATGTGAAAAGTTTTGCATACTTATTTTAAAACTAATTATATTTAATCATGAAATTTCAAAAGTCATATAAATCTCAACCGTGATTGTTTTTCATATTTTAAAATATATGTCTATATTTAAGCTATATTTAAAAGCAATAATCCAATAAAAAAAATGGACAACTATACTTCTCACCCTAATTTCATAACATAAAAATTAGAAGTATTTTTAATTATACCAAAATTTGAAACTATTAATAAAATATTAATAATATAAATTACACCCTAAGCATAATATACCATTTATAATACAATTGTTTAATTAGTTTTAAAAAAAACTTACAAATTTGGAGTACTGTTTTATTGTTGCAATCCACGGTACTTCAAAAAAAATATCACAAAATGACAACAAAATCTTTTGCAACAACAATCAAATCTGAAAAATCTAATACAAGAATATAGTTAAATTGTATATAAATAAATTTAAAAAATTTAATTTAACTAATACAAAAAAGTTTTATATTTATTGGGAGGAAGATGTTACCTATCAAGGATGGCCAAGAGGGTGAAAATTTTAGAAGGCAGAAGAAAGAAGAATGGAGAAGGAAGAATGTGAAAAATTTAGAAGGAAGAAGAATGGAGAAGAATGAATGGAGCTGAAGGAAATTTAAAGAACAAAAGTCATGAGAAAGTGTGACTTGACCAATGTATGACGCACTTTCTGTGACATGCAACCCCTGCCTAACATGTTTTCTATTTTTTTTAATATAAATGTATAGGGAGACTCACCCCTTCTTTAATTTTTTTTTAAATAATGCAAGACTTGCCCTCCTCTCTAATTTTTTTTAAAACAATGGAGGGCAAGTCTTGACCTCTCCAATCCTTTTTTTTTAAAATAAACCAATATGAGACTCGTCCTTCTTTAATATGTGTGTGTGTTTAAAAAATGTCAAAATCAACCATCTAGAAAGTTTTAAAACTACCCTATTTTCATAATAAGTTTTTCAACAACAAGTTTTTGGTATTTGATTCGTTTGTTATGATATTTTTACTTTTGGTTTAGTTATATTTGATGTGCTAGTTATTTCTTGCACTAATTTTTTTTATTGTAGATAACTTTTATATCTCTGTGTATATATATATATATATATATTTGTTTTGATTAAATTTTCCTTTTTTAGTATCTATACTATTCTCTTGTCCAACCATCTATTATATCTTTTTTCTTTTTACATCTTGTGAGTCTTATTTTCATTTCTTTAATCATTTTTATGCATTTTTATTTTATTCGATGGTATATTAATTTCAATTTTTTGTATTTTTTATTTATGAAAATTTTGAAGATAATTATGAAAATTTTAAAATATTTTGTTAAAGGCTTTATAATCATTCCCTAATTGGAAGTCAATAAATGCTAAAGAATCTTTGTCCTTTCCCACATTTTCACATGCGTCTTATATATATTTATTCTAAAATATACATAATACCCATAAATAAAATAAAAATAATTGTTTCTCTGTTTAATTTGTAATTCGAAAATATAGTTGAAGCGTTGATCGACAGTTGACTGGCAATGGCGATATTTGGATAGTTTCCCTTATAAAAAAATCAACAAAAGAATCTTTCTCCTAAAGTCAACATCACCACACTACAAGAATTCAGAGTTCTTTCGAAACAGAAAAAAGCATCGGTGAAGAGAACGCTGGAGAAAGCTTCCCCGATGTAGTACTCCCCACGTTCTTGCCGACGAAGGTTTCTGACATGGCAAACCTTTGCCGACGCTTTTTAGTACTACTACCGATACATTATGGCGTCGAGATTGCCCAAATTCCTTGTAGTTGCCAGGTTAGTTAATACTCTTCTCCTCTGTTTAATTTACATTCCTCTCATTAGCTTTAGTTATATTATTATCTTTGTTGGTATCGTTTTTATATTAACATCCTTTCAGATATTTATCTGATTAATTTTTATTTTTTAACTAATCACACTTTTATTTATTTGTTCTTCTATTATAATGTTTTTGTAAATTGGAACCAAATGTTGCTGAACAAATTAAGAAGATCACATAATCATAGCAGAAAACCTCTCTATAGCTTTGAATTGATATATAATTGAATTTAATCAAACCATAAACCCTTTTATTTGTTTAATTAATTAATTTTTTATTATGATTTGAATTATATATAATGAAAAAATGAAAGCATGGGAGAGAGTCACGACGAGATTGTGGAACCCATAATTTCTTTTTTCTTTTGAATCACTCCACGTAAGAAATTAATATAAATATAAAATTGATGTTATTAGTTGAATGTAGCTCACAATTTTCTTAGATATGATCAAACGAAAAATTCACAAACTCGAATTTCAATTTCTTGGCCTAATATCCCTCTTATGTGATGTAACAGATAATGTTTACATTTTGTTGCAAGCTCGAATTAGCACTACTTTGAACACTTCTTCGACTTGAAGGTGACAATGATTTTTTTGGAAATAGTAGAAAAGGTTCCTCTTTAATTGTTTGTAAAATCAGTCTTGAGACAAGTGTATTTTTTTTTTAAATTAAAAGTAAAGTTACCTTTTTGTCCTTGCTTTTCACCTTTACTTTTCTTCTCCTTTTGCAAGCTGTCATTTTCTTTTTGTTGTATTTCCCTTATGTTTGCATGGTTCACCGAGGGAGAAAAGGGAAGAAGAAATAAGGGTTTCAGAAAAGGAGTTTTCTTTAAAGAAGATGATGAGCTAAGAGAATCAACAAGATAAAGTTTATAGTGGTTGAGCACATAGTCTACATCCACTCTTCAAGGTAAAATTACTTTTATTCAAAATTTAATGTGAAGTAGAATCAAAACAGATATGAACACACTTTTCATATTACATCTCCATGGATTTATTCTATGTAATTTTTCTTTGAGACTACAAAATTTTTTATTTTGTTGAAACAAAATAACTTTCTCTTCTAATATAATATGGTTGTAACTAATTATTTCTCTTCTCTAACATTTACAAAAGTTGAGACTCTCTTACAGAGGATGGTTCAACAAATTTCAACAGATTTCATATCTCAAATGAAGGCTCTGATCGATGAAGATAATGTCAATCAACACAAAGGTAATTAAGAGAAATCCTCAACCTTAGAGCCCATTCTCTCTCTCACAGAGGTCATGAAAGTTAACATCAAGACTGTCTTAAATTGGACGTGTCCATTTCCAACACCAATCATCTAGGAGAAATCATGTTCTAGGACTTCATAACTAAGTAACAAAATTGCAAGATGGCACAGCTGGTAAAAGATCACACCACCTATCAATCGCCCATATTGTCTCAGCCAACCAATGTATTGACCACCCATATTGACCAAAAGAAGAGACGAATCTCCGACTGCAAGAGATCAAAGTCAAAATTTTTTAAAATATTTGATGCCCAAAACAACGAAGAAAAGCAAGACACTGCTCATTGCATGTGAAGTTCATTGAATAATAATTTAAAAAATGTCTTACTCACCAAGTGACGTGGCAAAAGAACTTTCGAACCACTTCAAACTCACCACAATCAAAAAGTACATTAGTAATGCTCACCCAAACAACTAATAAGCTTGTTGAAATATATTAGTACTATAAACCAATACAATAGATGCCTAAGCACAAATATCCTTACGGTTTCCACTGAATCTGTATTTAAAATTATATGTTGAAAACGTGACTTTTTTTAAAAGTTTCTCCATATTTTTATCTTAAGATATGGACTAGTATTTTTCGACACAAACTTTAATTTAAAATAAATAAAAAAAATAAAAACGAAAATAGTTAAAACAAATGACTATAAAAGACTAGTAATTCATCAAAGGAGGGTTCAGACATTTCATTACACTAAAGAGTATACAAAGATAATTCTAAAACAAAAAATACAAAAACATTACATTACATTTCAATATAAAACGAAACACGAGGGCTGAACACACGGCAACTTCAGGAGACTTCTATGAAACGTGTCAGCTTTTCCACATCGACACGTATACCATCTTCTTCTTCAAACACCGGCTTAGCTTCACCATACCTCCAGAACCATCTCCTACTTTCTCACCCCTATAAAATCCGCCCACTAT